>CAEFZY010077414.1:0-52499 GCA_903066815.1 Brachyrhaphis roseni
ATCCCATTATATTAGGAAGACAACAAAGTGCATAGTATTGTTTTATTTGCGTCTGAAATACGACTTTGTCTTTTCTACTGAAAGCGTGCGGTTGTTGTCAGAGCTTTATGTGCAAAGAGCCCATTGCTGCTGTGTTACTGCCGCGTCACAGGCTGTTTGGAAAGAAAAGCTAAGGTATATTATTAAAACTTTGAAAACTCTTTCTGTGTACCGTTTGTATGTAGGCACATGCGGCTTATACACAGGTGCGGCTTGTGTATGTACAAAATTGTTTCCCTCTTAAAAATATGCGGGGTGCGGCTTATAATCAGGTGCACTCTATAGTCCTGAAATTACGGTAGTTCAATCGCCGATACTCCGTGTTGACTGTAAGCTTTAGTTCGTCATCATTTACTAACTGAGCTGGGGAAGTTTTAATTCTAACATGTGAAAATACAAGAACTTACTGGGAATGTAAAGAAGATGGGATCTAAAGATTTCTCAACAAATCGTGTCTTGTTTGAAGCAGGTTTCCCGCTCTGCAGCCTCGAGACAGGCTGTCTCATTGAACGCACCAAAGAGATAAAATCATGTTAGTTTGGAAGTGGGAGTTGAGAATGACGTTTCACCTCAGCTGTGCTCCAGTTAGAGTCCCAGAACTAGTGGGAACCCGAAACCATCCTCCTGACTCTGATTGGTTGTTTCTGACCAACTGGCTGTTTTTCTGCAGATGGCAGTAGGACCACAGGGAGGATTTTTCAGTCTCATTTCACAACATAGTGACAGTTTTGGCAGATGTGTAAAAAGCATTTTTTAATATAAAAATTGCAACTTTACCTGGATTTTTGGGGATAAATGAAGGAAGTTGGTCAAATACAAAATTATTCTTCAGTGTTTTATGAGACAAGAGGTTGTCCCTTGTGGTCAACTGTGGCATTGCATATAGGCCTGTTGCAAAAACTAATTTTGCTGGACAGTACATTGTCCCAGAAATAATTGCAATGATGGATGATATTTCATGACCATATTCAGATAATATAATAGTATTAGATGTTCTGACTTGATACTGCAACCCACAAAATGATGTCACTCCCAGTTCTTCCTCAAAGTAAGTTGAGGAAGAACTTACTTCCTCACATTTGTGCACCGAGAACAAATGTTCTTGTGCATCCTGGGATTTGTAGGCCGCTGTAATATAGAAGTTTACAATCAGTGATTAGATCGAAGTAGATATCTGATTTCAAACTGAAGATTTATCATTGATTCTCCAGGGACCACAGAGGCTCCAGCTTGGAGTGGATTCAACGAATAATTTTGTTCTCCTTTCAAGTAACTGATCATCCTCTCTGACATCCATACTGCATTCATCTTTACAGCAACAACAGCTCACAGCAGGAGGTGAAGTAGGTCAGGGTTTATGGATCAGAATCAGATTCTCTCAGGAGGAAACCCTTAGTTAGTTTTAGATGGGTTTAGTTTGATGTTAAACTTTGCTTTAAACTGCAGCTGCTTAAATCACCAGTGCATTTTTCTGTATCCTAGCTGTTTTACTGAAATACTCCAAAGTAAGTTTTTTTTAATTTTTTTTATATGTTAGATGTGAAACAGCTGGACTACCTGCAGATGTTTGGAGTCAGAGCTGCGGTATGGAAATGATCTGTAACACTGTTTGTCTCATTAAAGCGTTGAATGTGTTTTATGGGAGAGATTTGAAGAAAACCACAATAAAGTGGGGAAGCCAACCAAGATGTGTTACAGGCTGCTCACTTTCCTCTCAAAGCATCAACCTTAAAGAATGAATGGAGTCAAATATTCATACTGGTGTCATTTATACCAGCATTATTACTACATGTATCAAGGGGAAGAAAAGCTATCCAAAACAAACCTGGTGATGTGGAAAAAGTAATTCTCCCTTGTTAAATCAGAGGTTTTCTATGATTAAATTCAGATTTGCAAAGCCTCCTAACCCTGTACTAAAGAAATTCAACAACCACCATTTATTTTTTTAAACTCAGCATCTATCAGTCTGCTTGGGGTTACCAAAGCATTTGGAAGGATTTGGCTCTGGATTGCTCCAGTAAATCTCAGCAAAAACAATGGATTTCTTTTAACATATGAAGACACAGAAGGGTTGTGAACCTTTGTAGGAAATACATTACTCCAGGAATGCCAGAACACCTTAAGCTTTTAATTTGTTTTAACAAAAAATGCAAACGAGCATTTTCACTCATTTCAGAAAGGGAAATGTGTACAGGTTCCCAGCCTTTATTTCTTGTAAGATTGCAGCTTACAGTTAAAGTCAGAATCAGTTTTTTAATCAAAGTTTTTGTGCACAAAAGAAGCTTTGTTCTCAAAGACGTTTAAAACAAGTATAAAATAAAGGCTTTTTTAAAGTACATACACAATGTTTTCATAAAAGAAAAAGACTATACTGAATTAGTGCAACTATGGCATTGACCTGTTAGAGTCTGTGGGGAAAAAACAACCAGAACCAGGAGGTGACAGCCCAAACCATCAATGGTTATGGAAACTTCAAGCAACATCATTCTCTCTACTCTTCCTTCAGACTCCAATTTCCAAATAAAATACAAATGGTCTCGGTGCAGAGGCTCTTAATGTTCTTACTGCAGCCTCAGACTTCTGCTTGTGAAGCTCTCCTGAGTTCTTGTGCAAATTCTTTGCTAGACGATCTTCTCAAGGTTGTGGCCATCCCTTCCACTCAACTTTCTAGGACTCCACCCATCCTGCACATAGACTCTTCCAACCTTCCCCTAAGGAAGCTGAGGAGCATCCAGAGCAATCTGTTTGTTTTTATCCTTCAGTTGTCAGACTGCTAAACTCGAGCTGCATTTAATTGAGCTCTTACATTTTAAGTAATATGTAGCATAGAGTAGCATTTCCCAACTTTGGTCCTGAAGGCACACTGCTCTGCATGTTTTAGATCTTTCCCTGCTTCAAGCACACAATTTCACCTGATAGCCGATTAACAAGTTGTTGAACTAATCAGGCGTCTTAAACTAGGGAAATATGCTAAACATGAAGAGTACTCGATTTATTTATTAGGCTTCTTGACCTGGGGCCCGAGTCTGAAATTTGTACCACAAACAAGCAGATGCAAGCTGTATGACTGTTAAAGGACCAGGTTTGTTGCTCGACAGCAACAGTTTAAGCTAAATTGCACTCGGCACTGTTTGTTTTGAGCCTGAGGAGAGTAAAGTCTGAATTATAGTCACGGGTTTAGTGCATAGTCATTTGCATAATTGTGAGAAGCCACGCAAGAACAGTAACGTTGAGATGAAACACCAAGTCATTTTTGCCAGTTTTGTATTCTGGATTTATTGACACAGGCTAGGATTTCAAATCAAAGTTTTATTACAGAAATGTAATACATGTGGAAGTTTACGCTCACCCTTCAAAAACCTAAACAAAAAACTAAATATTTACCAAGAAACTCACTAGAAAGTTAAATGAGAGAAAAGTTAAAGCACCAGCTGAAGCAGAGATCAAGTAGAACTATAAACAAAAGCAGTTTTCAGCCACCTCATTGCAACAGTTAAAAACGGAAAACATATTTGCAAAGGATGTTGCCATAAAAAGGGATCTTGCTGCTTGCTACCGGAAGCGTTTGGAGAAGTTTGGCGACTCTGGGACTGTGAGAGGAACATCACTCTTCTTCACGGCGACAGGTTTATAGTGTCTGATGGGCTGAGCCTTGTGGACCTGAAGGCAAGAGGAAATGTCACATGGTAAAGTGGTTCTAAGGCAGATTTTATCTTCAATGCTTCCCATGGTTAGAAATAGATCAATTTGTAGCATGACAGAGATCTCTCCTAACATATTGCATTTTTGATGCGCACACTTGTGTTAACTCCAGTTTCTCTTCTTAAGTAGAACAGAATCATCAATGACAGTGAATGAACTGGAGCCCAGTTTGTAAATGTCTTATTTAAAAATTTCCCAGTTTGAGTCAACATACAGCTGGTGTGTCACAAAATATGTCCCTCCCCCCCAGAAGCCCAGACCCAACTCAGGCAGGAGCTCACCTGTTCTTGCCGCAGCCTTGCAATCTCCTCCCTCTCTCTCTGCTCTTCCTCCAGCCTCTGCTCTGCCTCCATGCGCGTCCTCAGCACCTCTTTTTCACCAATCAGACGCTCGTACTCCTGCCACTCTTGGGCTCTGCGCTCTGTGGCCAACTGGAAGGGCTCCAGGACTGCGGAAGAGTCAATGTTTTCTCAGGAGGTACCCAGAATTATGTTGGCAAGTCAACAGAAATAGAGTGCGATGCCACAGAAGAGCCTGGTTAACAAGGCTAGAACAGCCTTCAGGACACATGAGGGTTCCTACGGTCTTCCACTCAGACTAAAGTCAATGTGTGATGTAGTAAATGGTGGGGGAGGGGGGAACCCCACAATAAACTTCTTTAGAAAATCCAAGAAAAAGGAAGTTTGGACAGTCAAATTTTCCAGACTCAGTTTGATTTTAGTTTTCTATGTCGGGGCATTAATGGCATTAACTGTGCGATGCCAACAGACAGTTCCTCATAGTTCTCATGTGAATAGCGGGCATATTGAATGTGATATCAGCCTGAAAAGTCATAACTGGGGTTGTCAGATTTGCTCCCACTTTACCAGGGTGAAGTCTGACTTTTGGAGGGTGTTCCAACTTCCAGCTGATTTTTTCATTGGGAAAGTCAGAATGTCCCAGTTTCCTACTAAATAACTTTTTAGTCATTGTGGATTCTGTAATGATTTACAAAAACACAAATATAAAGTTTTCTCAAATCTTCATTTTGGTCAGTGTTTGGGGTCCAGTGGGGCCACATGTCCTGACACCATGTTTAATTATTCATGTAGATGAAAACTTCTGAAACAGATCCCATATGCACAATATTTAAATGATGTGGTGGAGACACTCAGAGACCCAGCTGTGTGAACAAGGAGTCAGAGAACATTATTGTTCTTGTAGGCAGTTAAGTAAAGCCACGTCAGTAGCTGTTGTAGCTGAACTACAAGCCCGAGTCATCATCATCATTTCACTACAGGCTGGTTTCTAATCTTACCCACTGATGTCCGGTTCTCCTTCTTGGGTCGAAACGGTTCTTTTTGAGTGACTGTGTTGGGCCTGGCTTTGAATGTAGCCGCCTCCTCCAGCTGCTTCTGCTCCTCCTTCACCTGCAGGACACAGGACAGTCAGTCGGCTAGAAGACTCTGCCACGAGTCCCAGGCACAGTCAGCCATAGGCGGCCGGTCCTACCATCTGCTCCCACTGCCTGTGCCTGCCTGCTCCTCGCTCGTCGATGTGGAGCCTGAAGGGTTCGGGCTTGGTGGGATCCAGCTTCTTCTTCTCAGGGAGGACCACTGCGTTGAAGTCTGGCAGTGGCTGGGCCTTGAAGTGCGGCACCTGGAAGCAGTGCAGACACACCATGAGCTGTATGGACTCTGAAGGGTGACATTTCCAGTTCTGGATTAACGAAACCCCACCTCTTCGTTTTGCAACTCTGCCAGCCTCTTCTCCTTAAGAGCCTGTCTCTCCTTCTCCCTCTGCTCAAATGAGAAGGGACACACCTCCACCTGATGGCTCTCAGGGAGCTGCGGCTGGAACGGAACCCCAAAGTGGGGGACGGAGACTGCTTTGGCTGGTGAGGGTGGCTTCACCTGAACACAACAACAAGGTCACCAAACTGAAGCGAGAGAGTAACAAGAGAGTAACTGTCCCTTTGGATGGGTTTTTTATTGTTGTATTGCAGCTTTGCCACTGCTTCCAAGATGAATTTCTCCTATGGGAGACTAATAAAAATTATCTTAAGAGACCCAGAAAAGGCAGCCCTTCCTCACCTCCTCAACCTTGCGCTCCATACGGACTCTCTTCTTCAGGGCAAATGCTGGAGACTCTGGTACAGTTGGATATGTTACCTTCTTCTCAGGTAAGCCCTGCCCAGAGGAGAATGTCTGCTTTATACAGTAGACACTTATAATGGTTTGAAGTTTTCCAGACAAGGCTGTTCCAGATGAACCCTCTGGAGGAACTCACCACAACACCATCCAAGACCTTCTTGGGCAGGGGGTTTGCTTTGAAACTGTGAGGCTTTTCCATGTCCTGAGACTTCTTGTTCAACTGTCTCTCCTGAAGCCGTTTCTCTATCTCCAGCTCAAATCCTTCAGGCACTGTGGGCTCCTTCGCTGCTGGCTTCCTCAGCTCCTCGGGGCCTTCCAAAATCTTCTTGTTCAGCTCCAGGGCTTTGATTTTAAACCTGAACACACACGACGTTCCGACACACAGAACTTCCTTACGTGAGCTTGACTCTGTAAGTCAGAACTCCTTACAGAGTTCTGACTCCTTACAGAATTTCCAGCTCTAATGATGAGCTCTTTAGAGATGGGTTCTTACTTCTGAAGTTTCTCCAGCTCTTCTGCCTCCAGCTCTGCACTGCTCTTCACAGAAGGTTGGCGGCTTCTCTGTCGGGTCATCAGCTGGGGTGAGTGAGGCTGGGTGAGGTGCAGGTGCTGTCCCTTCAGCGGAGACGGCCCTGAGACAAGTCCAAGAGAGACTTAAAACCCAAGAAATGACCATATTTCCACATAGAGTTGGTTGACATGGTGGAAAAATGTATTGCAGTACAAGGGTTTCATGTCAGTCGACAATTAGTTTTTGGTTTTGCATATCTGAATTACTGCCAAACTGATGTGACCTTTCCTGTTTTAACAGTTTCCTCTCAAGCACCTGTTCTCCTCTTTCACTCCAAAATGATTTATTTTTATCTTGAAAAGGTTATGAGGTACACTAGTGAAGTCTGAAAATGCTGCTTTATTAGTTGCTCAACATGTTGCTAGGTAACCAGAGAGTGACGCCACCCATCTTGCTGAGATGGTTTTGAGAGGTTGAGCAACTAACCCCTTACCTCTGCCTACACCCCAAAATACCACATGGTTCTGGTTCAGTATTATTGACTATTCTACCTGATTTATTATCCATTGATATTGATTGCATGCCTATCGAGATTTATATTGCTAAATTGATGGGAATAGGGCTGGAAAATAGATCAATGAGACTAGGAATAGTATTTCTATTAGAATTTTTATTTTGAACTGCTGGCTTGCAGCAAAAATAATTCCAAGTTCAAATCCTAGCCTGTGGTTTCTCTCTATAGGGGTTGCCATGCTCTCCCCAAGAATGCATGGGGTTCCCCCCACAGCGAAAGGTTAGGTCATCTGGTGGTTCTAAATTGCCCCTCAGGTGTAAGTGTATCGTTTGTTCTGCATGTCACCCTGTGATGGACTGCTAACCTTTCCAGGGCGTACCCCACGTCACATCCACTGATTCCTGGATATACAGTATATATAAATTTTGCCACAGACTCAAACTGATGCATTTCTTTTGATCTTCAGATTTTGGGACAAAGCCTCAGCTATGCATGATCAGCAGTACACTTCGTAGTTCCTATTACTACAGTGCGCTGTGATCGTGACGAAGCTCAAGGTTTCCTGAAATATCCATCCATTGAACTCAGGTCAACTCACAGAAGGAATGATTGGAATAAAGTGTTGGCATGGAAACAGGTTCCATCTCCAACAATATTGGAGAACTGTAGGTGAGGAGCAGGTTTCCTACTAAGATAAAAACATCAGAAACATCTCAGCTCCCGAGCTTCAGACTACAGACACACCCTGAAGTTGCTTCACCTCTCTCTTGAGTCCTGCGGCTGCGCAGGTGGTAGCGGGTGGGGGTCCTCTTCTGGAACTGCTCTACCTGTTGAGCCATGGAAATGTAGACACCAGGCCCCTCCTTACAGTTCTTGTGACCTGCTGACAGGTTGAACGGTTTGGGCACCGTGGCTCCTTTCCTCGCCTTGGCCTTTAAAAAGAACATTAACAACTCAGTTGAAGTGTGTCGTCAGCTTGTACTGATAATACATCCGATTAATGACTTCAATCGAAGAACAATCTCAGGTGATAAGCAGACAGGTCTGGACTACTGCCCTCCAAATTCTGTTAACTTGGATGTCCTGCTTCAGAACAGGATGATGTTCTGATGCACTCAGATGTGTATGCATTGATGTATGTGTGTGTGTGTGTGTGTGTGGGAGGGGCCACTTACCGGGGAGGAGGGTTGTCGCAGCTGATTGATGAAATCCACCTCCTTCTGCAAGGCATTTGATGACGCGGGTGCTTTAATGCGGGACTCTGTGTTGAAGCGGAAGTCTTTAGGCACAGTTACAGACGGCAACATCTTCTTTGGTGGTGGATCTGAAAAGAGAGGCCATTGAAATTTCTCAAAACACTTGTTGTCCTTTGCAGCATAGAGTCGTCTTTACTCACTGCCAGCCAGAGCAGCTTTGTAGCTGGCCTCGTTTTTCCTGCGATGCAGAGCAACTTCCCTCTGCAGGCTCCTGATGCGTTCCAACTCCAGCTCTTCAGAGCTGCTCAGCCTGTGTGGACAAAGTGAATGCAGCTGACAGAAACCAACTGTTATATATTCAGCCTGTTATTTAAAGGGTCAATATTGTGTGTTTTCCAGGCAAATAGTGCCATTTATTGCCCAATCAAGTATACTGTATTTATCAAATATGACTTCAAAAAAATTTGACTTTGTAATTTAGTGCCTTGAAATTTGGGCCTCCGTCTCTTTAAAAACTCCTGTTCTTTCTAAAAAATGGACTTCAGGAAGTCATCACATTGCTTTTCTACTAAGTCACATTTTTACGAGTGCAAAACATAATTAGCGTTCTTCTCAGTTGCACTGTTCTTAGCAGCATATAGTTTGTGTAAGGCAGCAGATGCACCGTTCCACCAGGTGTTTGTTAATTGCTGCCACTAGTCTAGAGGAGCTGAGTGGGAGGGCTGCTCTGTGAGGCAGAATCTTGAAGAGGAGCCATGTCTCAAAGGAAGCCTTAGGTTCATCTAGACATTTTGCACAGCTGAGTGGTTCCAATGGAGATTAAAGGATTTCTCAAGAATACACGAAAGAGTCAAAGAAACTAAGAATAATAAAACTTAAGAAAAAAAATTAAAGTTTGTTGGTAAATTGAGATTTTTTTTTTTTCTTTTTAGTAAAGTAATAATTTCAGGTGTTTGCTTACCCTTTTGGTTTCTTTAATGGAGGAGCAGCTGAACTGCAGCTCATCTCTTTACGTTTTGAAATCCTGAAATATATTGCAGGTCACAGTTTAGATTAACACTATATGTAACACACACAACACGCAATAATCCTTTACTAATAGTTCCTGAACAAACTGTACCTGCGAGGCTGTGCACGGCGTTCTTTGACAGGCTCCCTCTTCGCCTGGTCTGATTTTTTGGCCTCCTTGGAGCTGATCATGTTTAATGAGATACATTTAGCTTGGCTTTGACCTGAAACAAAGCAGTCACTCATAAGTTTCCATTTAGCCTATAGAGATCTTTTATTCCTACTGACTTGTAATCTTGATGACAAAGCATACAGAAGCACTGACCAGATTCCACATCTTTCTCAACTTTATCCCCATAAGCTCCAGAATGATCAGCCTCCATCAACTGCTGGCCTGGTCTTGCAGGGGTGATAAGTCGAGGATCTGCTCCGTCAGCATGTTTGTCTGTTTGGGACAGTCCAAAGAATGTTACAGTGAAGTGGAGTTAAGATTTGTAAAACCTCATACACACACAAAACCCTCTTGCATAAAAATAAGTATTAGCCACAGCTTTTACTTCACCTCACTATGTAGTGGGGAGGATTCTGCTACGCCTAGAGAAACTGGGGCTCCAACAATTAATCAGATTAAACAAATTATGAAAATCATCAATAATTTAGAAATCAATTAGTTAACTAGAAAATACAAACTCTAAAATACAACCCTTTTCTGAAAGAACATACTCTGCAGTAATTAAGCCAAAACTATGCCAAAAGACATTTAGTATTTAATGTGGGGAGAAAACAAACAAACAAAAACAAACAAAAAACAACAAAAAAACACTGTAAATAGTTTCTACCCAGGACTCCTTGTGTGGAAGTTGTATCTTCACTTGGTTCAAATTCTGTAAAACTTTCCCACCTTGTACTATCCAGTTATCAGTTGTTATAAACATAATCGCAAGCTCAGTCCAACACTGTATTTGATGTTGAGCAGAAACGGTTTATTTAAGTATTTAGCTGTAGATGCATCCTTTGCTACAAATGATCAAGGACATGCTAGACGAATGCTGTGGAATTGAATGTAGGAAATAAAATGCTTATTTAGAAAAAGGTTAGTTGTTAATTTGTATTTTAATTGATATTTCGCAAATTAATCCTTCATTTATACAGAAAAATCTCTTGAGACTCATTGTCTAATTTACGAGACATCTGTTACATCAATAATAACATAAAAACAATCCAATCTACTTAATTCTAAAAATCATCATACCTCAAAACAAAGGTTTGCACTGATACAAAGGCTTTCAGACATAAATAGGCTTAAGTGTTTAAATAAAATCGGCAGAATGTAGCAATGTTTTAGTGGACTAATCAACAGAATACACAACAAAATTTTCCATTGTTAAAATAATTATTACCAAGAACAATTATAAGAAAATAGGAACAAGTTATCTCTGCAACATATGGAGGAGGACCACTGAATTTTATTTTTTTTAATAAAACAAGTTAAATCACACATGTTCCTCAGGAAAGTTAGTTAATATGCCTTAAGGTCAGATTTTTTCCCCCTCTGGCTGTAGTCCTAAAGACAGACAACCTAAATTGAATATTTTTTTCAGTCAAGTTCTCCTAAACAGAACTAGTCACTTAAAGTTGCTTGGAAGAAAAATCAGCCAGGCCTACTGAAACCCCCTCCCTCTTATCAGCTCTAAAACCATCACAAAACCACATGAATTTTGAATATCTTTTCACCCATTTTGAATCCGTCCACTTATCTAGCAAACGTGTTTGAATGTTCAAGACGATGCAGACGGCATCACGTTTCTGAAAACCTTCCCTCTGCATGGGAAAGTTTCATCCAATTTAAAGAAGTCGGGTTTAAAATGGTTAGCAGCTCCACCGCCTATTTCAGTTCAAACAGGAAGTGGCAAATTATAGAAACAATGCAACAAAGGGTTTCCAAGCGTAAACAGAGAGCTAAATCAGAAGCGATGCTGGATCCAGGAGTTTCGTAGACACTTACCAAACCAATGGTCGTCGGTTTCTGCACCTAAAAGCTCCTTGAAGTCCACAACATGAGACGGGGCGTCGAAGTCGTAGCGCCCAGAAGTCTCCCCAGAGTCTGTGTCGGCCATAATCACGTCTCTCCAGCAGCTACTCTAAAACAGTTCAATTCAACAGCTCTTTATCAGCCCTAATGGGAAATTATTAGACCAAGTTAATAAATAACGATAAACAACTTTACATGTACAACCTCTCTCTCCTCCCACAGTTACCAAAACATGCTAGCAAAAAAAAATAAAAAATGTCCCCAATATTCAAAAAATAGAACTCAAAGTACCGCCTAATTGTAACTGGACCGCTGGAGCAGGCGTCAAACTGGTAAGAATATCCCAAAACTATATAAAGAGAAGTTATTTTCTGTCGGAAACGGTCCGAAGAACTCACCGTGTTGCTCTATCCCCCAGTATCACAGTGTTAAAACGCAACCGTCGGGCTGAGACGTTAACGTTTAAAAAGACCGGTCCATTTCGAACCAGCCAATGTCTGTCAGCGTAAGTCATCAACTCGATGCTCATTGGTTTAAACAAAAACGTATTACGTAGCGAATTCTACGCACAAAACGTCATAGGTGCATTATAGTAAGAAAGTTACTTTCACCGGCCAACTTTCACCGAATTACTTGTTTGTATACACATATTTTCTCAATAAGAGACAGCAAACAATGAAAACGTATTGATTTACATTGTTTAAAATACTTTAAACAATGATTTCTTTTTCTATAAAAGTGACTACATTTTCTCAGACAACTTACAAATTTAAATAACTTCATGCAACTGATCATCCATAACTTTCTTACTATAATGCACCTTAGAACAAAATTGCAAAAATGTTAATTTTAATTTCGTCACTTTTACTGTTAAGCTGATTAGAAGCTCCACTACTTTGCTAAGCTTTATAAGTTCTCCTAAAATGCTATTTAGACATGAAACCTCTGATTTGTCTAGCAAAATATTGTAATGACGCCAACACTGCAGCTGTAGTCCCACCGAAAACAGGGTTTATTAGAGTGAACACCAGCTGGCTACGTTGCTAACCTCCCTCTCACTCTCCCCCCTCCGATCCCGGTACTGCCCTCTACCGATCCCCACCCACATGACAGGTCTAACACATGTGGGTGGGAGCCAGCAGAGTCAGACAGGGGAAGCCCACAACACCCTACACACAACAACAAGGAACACAATGCAACTAAAACACAGAATCGTTACAATATGTTTGAAATTAAGTAGTCTGACAAACAATACTTGATATTGTTGTTACTTTCATTTGATTGTTTTAGTGGTACAGCAGTACAAAACTGAGGAAATGTGGAAAAGATTATATCCTTCAGTTAACATGTGGTAGAATAGAATAGAATATATCCACTAATGTCCCACCGTGGGGAAATAGTAGCAAGTTTAAAATAAATGGAAGTATGCAAATTCATCCATGCATCCTTTGTACAACCCAGCAGGATCACACCCCCGCTGCCCACATCCAGTGGTCACCGGGTCAGGGGGGATACACCCCACAGGTCACTAGTACAACCATGAACACTCACATACTCACACCTAATGAGAAATCACTGTCGGGGGAAGCCAGAGTACCCGGAGAGAACCCACACATGCACAGGAAAAACATGTGAATGCAGAAAGACCTCAAACCGAGAATCAAGGCCACGGTGCATGGCTGATTAGTACTTCATTCAAGACAATGATGAGCGTGTCTGGTGGTGTAGTCAAGTATACGTTGCAGTTTGTCTAGGCCGCAGACAATGATGATGTAAAAAGGTTGAATGGATTGACGTGGCACTTGGATACCTCTAAGCTCACTTCAATGCACCTGAAGTTGCCTGCCGTTTATCATCCAGCTTTGCAAGCTACAGCTCACAATAAAACCCTGCAGATGATGGCGGCATTCAGCCAAAGAAAATCCACTACTATGGCTTTCTGTAACTCTCCCATTTTCTCTGTGTCTCTGTTGCAACCTGCTGATGACACTTTGTGACATGCTGAGCTCAGAGGCCACTTCCGTCTGAGAGCATCCTGTCTGCAGCCTCTCAACGTTGAGCTACTGTTAATCAGTTGGTAGGTGTTGTCTTTGTCTCATTGTGTCAAAATGTGAACAGCATAATAAGGACTGTCTTAACACCAATTCTGATTGAACCAGGAAATTTATGGACGATTCACAGATCAAACTCTCATGACTTTTGTTGTTAATCTCCTTGTTAAAGAACAAGTTGTGCAAAAAAAGTACTGACACACTGAACAGTTGGACATGTGCAATAAAACGTATAGAGAGTAACTTTAAATTCACTTTAAGAGGTTATTGTGCATTTTGGGTTCATCCCAAAATTTCCCCAAAAAGCCAAATAACTAATATTTCGTACATATAATACATAATCATAATACATAACAATAATATAAATATAATGTAATAATGTAAGAATTGTTCTGTTAGGGATAAAATTATTTTGGTAAACAGACCAGGCACAGTTGATAGCACTGTTGCCTTGTAGCAAGAAGGTCCTGGGTTCGATTCCCGGCACGGAGTTTGCGTATTCTCCCTGTGCATGCTTGGGTTCTCTCCGGGTACTCCGGCTTCCTCCCACAGTTTTTGGACTGTGGGAGGAAGCCTCGCGTGGTTAATTGGTTTCTCTATATTCTCCCTGGGTGTGAGTGTGTGTGTGTGTGTGTGTGTGTGTGTGGGCGTGTGTGTGTGTGCATGGTTGTCCTGTCTGTCTCTGTGTTGCCCTGCAACCTGTCCAGCGTGTACCCTGCCTCTCGCCTGGAACGTTAGGCACCAGGAGCCCTCCTGACTACAAGAGTTCTCGTGGTTTTCAGTTTAACTTAAATAACATAACAGAAATTACTTTTCATCTTTATAATAGTCTGAATGAAGGATTGAGGAAACTAAATAAAAAAGTAACCTGTGTGTAAATGTACTAAAGATTTCACTTCGAGAGAATGGTGAAACTTTGTTCTATGACTCCATCCTAAAAGTAACTTCACATGGGGCCACACAAGTCTGAGGTCCATCAAATTTTACTTGAACTTTGAAAGAAATAACACATGGCACTGTCATGAGATTAATAGAAAGCTGTTCATGTATGAATGGGTTGGATTTATTATCATGGGACTAGGAGTCAACCAAGAGAACTACACAAAAAACTCAAAAATATAAATAAAATCTTGGCGAGGTTCAGTTTTAATCTAATTCTATTGTACACAATCAAGCTGAGTTTACATTCAGAACAGTCAGACTGGAATAAATCGCTTAATTCAACCAAGTTTGTGCAAATTTTTTGCATTTAAAACACATTCCAGCAGTGATTTACCAACTCAGCATAGCAACTTTAATACGTTTTGTTGTTGTTCTCAGACTGTAAAAATTACCCACTGTATTAGTAGGCAGGTGGAAATACTGGCGAGTGAAAAATAGAATAGGATAAAGTAAAACAAAATAAAGTTTTGTGAGTTTACGGAAAACTTGATGATCAGAATCCACGTCTCTGGTTGGTCAGTCTACCTGTCAGTCTAGATTTCTCTCTGTCCCATTGGCTGGAAGACTACGCGTCACCGGGGCGGGACTATTGTGTCTAACAGGAAAACTACAGAAAGGCAAGTATCTCTCCTAAAACCATCGAACTTCTCATCATTTATTGACCAGAACCAGTCTTTATTCGGGCGCTCAGTACACCAGAACAGCAGCTGGACTCGGACGCGTTTAAATGAATTTGTTTTCACTTCAGGAAAAGGCCGAACAACTACCCAAAGTTAACAGGCTAACAGTTAGCTTCTTGTGATTGCCTGACACTTCCGTAAAGAACACAGAAATAGTCCTGAACGTCATGGACACATTCAAGTCGGGTTGAACTTTTTATTAACATTCCAGCTGTTCTTCACTATAGAGACAAAGACGAGCTGTTTCTGTTGCGCCAAATGTCTTCACCGGTCAAAAACATGTTTCAGTCTCCATGTAAGACACAACAGCTCAGTTCATTCCGGAAAACGTCTGGTGTATTATCATGTACAGAGAAACTCACTGAACTGAGCCCGTTTTAAGTTAAGAAAGAAAAAATCTGATTTTTAGAAATATGTTCAGAACCTACATCATGATTTACTTTGGAAGAAAAATATTAAAATAGTAATTTTTTTTAATCGTTGGTTACAAATGTAGTTGCATTCAAATGCAACTACATTTGAATTGTAGTTGCAATTCAAATAATAATAGTTGTACAACATGAGTGCAAACAATATGACTTTACATGAAGATTTCTAATTGATTTCTCCTACTTCAAAATCCCTTCTGTGCAAAAGTCTCCATCTCTATTTCTGTAATAATAAGCTGTTAACAAGAATGGGGGAAAAAACCCCCAATTAAGACTGACATCCTGGCTGCGCACAATATTGGAAAGACTTCAAACTACAACCCACAATAGCAAAAATAAAAAGCTATTTTTTAGCCACGGATCAGGTCAGTCAGCTGGAGCACAAACGGTAGCTCCAGACATGTTCAAATATTTTAGACACACTGCTGATATCTGCAAATGATAATCCAAATGAGCGGGAGCTGAAAATTATATTTCAGTGGGCAGAATTATTGATGAAGATTTAAAAAATAAATAAACATTTGACTGCTTATATACTGGATATGTAACAAGAGAGAATTTCTGTACACTTTATGTTAAAGCTAAATGATTTGCTAATCGTCTGATTCATTTTCTATATTTGTAATGCATGCAGTCTGTGTTGTACATTTCCACTATTTCTGTAAACCATCCTGAACTTGGTCATCTCAATCACGTTTGTCTTGTTCTCTTACCAGATGGCTGCGATCAGAAAGAAACTGGTGATAGTGGGTGATGGAGCCTGTGGGAAGACATGTCTGCTCATAGTGTTCAGCAAAGATCAGTTCCCTGAGGTCTACGTTCCCACCGTGTTTGAGAACTACGTGGCAGACATCGAGGTGGACGGTAAACAGGTGAGCTGACGATTTGATAAAGTGTGACGGTGTTCATATATTTTCAATTCAAAAGATACTCGATTTATCCCAAAGAGAAATGAAATGCTGTTATTGCTCATAACATGCACATTTCTACATGGAGGGTGTCGTAGTTGTTTGTCCTTTCTTGTAGACGACTTCATTGTTGCATCTCCAATCTAGTATTTATGCTCCAACACGAAGCATAAATACCTTCATTATTTTTAGCACCTTCATTATGTGGGACATCAAGAAAACAGGTCCATAGTCATCGAGGACCGATGGGTGTCCCAATGGTTGGATCTGTCCAGACTTCCATCCAGCCGATCCTCCTTGTTTTTGAAGCCTGTGATCTTCTTCATCCCTGACCACACATCTGTGATATCGTTTTGTTGGACCTGCTTCTTCCTGTACGCCTCTTTACTGGCTCTAATCTTGAGTGAAACTTGAGCATGCTCCTCAATAATTCCCCGTTTCCCTCCCTGAAGGCTCTTCTTTTTTTCCTGTTTAGCAGTTCGGTTACACAGCCAGCCATGTCATTGATGTCCATGTGGTTGGCTCCATGCAAGCCCATCTATAACACCAAAACAACCCGCCTCGATCTAGGCATCATCTGCCCATTTGTCAACTTATCTGATTTGGGGTTGAATTTGAGGTATTATTTGAAATGTCTATCAGCTGCTGCCAGTTGTAAAACACCTCCTTGCAATGGCTACACATCACAAACATGTAGCCATTGCAACACATTTGTTGCAATGTGTTGCAATGGCACAAAAAATTTTATTCTGCAAAATCTGTCCAGTGGCACAAGTATCCAACACGAGAGGGAGTCGTTGTTTCAGCCAGAAAAGCAAGAATTTGATTTTAAAATAGAAATATCGGAGCGATGGTAACTGAGTTACTCCAACATGCTCAGAGAGAGCGCTTGAACAATTAAAATGAGTTTGTGGAAAAGCTTCAGTTCCAGCCCAGATAGCGAAACGTGAGTGAATCAGCGTTGAAACGTTAGTTAGAAACGTTGAAGCCTGACATTGAAACAATATGAAAGTGGTCGTTGACTTGCATGTTGAATCGACGTCAGTGTTTCAACCATAACTGTCACTATATCAATGTTGATTCAACCATCATCTGAATGTGGATCTACATGCACATTTGTGTTGCTTTTATATTGAATCAAAGTTAAGGAATCAATATTGATTCATGTACGTTTTTTGGTCTGATAGGTCTACATTATAACATTCCATTCAAAGTTTCTTCACTGGTGTTAAATACACCATTTTGTTGGCAGATGACGGGCATCGTGTCATTCAAAATTATCCTACATGATCATATTTCCAAAAATGTGTGTACACCAACTTAAAATATGACAACATGGCTTTAATATTACATTTCGTTTACGAAAACATGCATAGATCTGTAAACATATTTGACTCCTTTTTGACTGTCAGGACAACAGTCTGTTGTCTATGGAAGAACAGTATTGATGAGGTGAAGCTCTGCACTGTGTGACCCAGGGAAACAGTACCAGTTTGGGTAACCCAAGTTTGATTTTGGTTGGCATCACTTTGGTCCCTTGATGGCTTCCTCCAGTTCTGGCGCGTAATGAAGCCACTTCTTGACAGTTTCACTGTAAGTCCTTGTCAGTCAACTTTGGGTCAAACTACTGAGCCGGAGCTGAAAAACACAAAAATAAGAATGAGGAAGACGCTGGTTTGGGTGCTCTCCCAGACCAAACAGTAGGCCCCGCCCTACTTTTAAATGCATGCTCAGCAGTCAATTAATCTGCGCTAGACTCAGGTAATTGACATATCGCTCAGATCAGACGAAATGCTTCTTTATTTAAATAACCAATGTCTGTCTTTGAACCTACGGCTTGGACTAGATTTTGTAAAATGTACGACAAAGCTTTATTAAGACAGCTGTGTGTTTGTTGTGTTGTCTCAGGTGGAGCTGGCTCTGTGGGACACTGCGGGTCAGGAGGATTACGACCGTCTCAGACCTCTCTCATATCCAGACACAGATGTCATTCTCATGTGCTTCTCCATCGACAGCCCTGACAGCTTAGGTATGATTTCTTACTCGTTTGTTTCTTGTATTTCTCCACTCCAAGTAAATCGCGATTCTCCTTGCTACTCGTGTAGAGAATATTCCCGAGAAATGGACTCCAGAGGTGAAGCATTTCTGTCCCAATGTGCCCATAATCCTGGTGGGAAATAAAAAAGACCTGCGAAACGACGAGCACACCCGGAGAGAGCTGGCCAAGATGAAACAGGTCGGTGAAGCTTTCAGTTCATAAAGCTTCTGCTTGTCCACATTTCAGATTTGTTCTACTCAAAGGGGATGGTTCAAACGTCACATTTCCATTCAATTGAAGCACAGCAACAAAAACATTTCACACTATGTGTCATGGATTATTGAAGTCATTTCATACAAAAGAGAAAATACCACATGAACAGAGAAGAGCAAAATTGTGACACTACACACAGAGAGCAGAGTTGAAGTGTGGAGTCAAGGTTCTTAGAGCTACACTATATGCTTGCCTGGTGTAGAGTACACCACTGGAAAGTAGGGAGAAACCAGACTAAAGTCTAAAAATCGTAGCTCCACAACTCTCCAAATCAGATGAACATTATTTAAAATTGATGTTGTTTTTTTTTTAATGGCTTAAAGCACGTTGATCTGTCTGCCTCTAAAGAAATTACAGATGGACTCCAAAGCGTGGCTACATCAGTGTCAGATGGCTTCACCTGTTTCTCGAGCCAAAGTAGATTTCATGGGAGACGACTAAGGAGGAAAGCAAATGATCAAACAGCCAGACTGGAATTTACCACAAAGCTTTTGGTAGAAAGTCCTTTGGACAGATTAGATAAAACGGGAGCTTCTTGGCAAGACATCAGCTCTGTGTTCACAGATATTACCAAAAGAAGAACACTGTCCCTGCTCTGAAACATGGAGTAGGCTTGGTTATGCTCTGGACCGCTTTGCTGCCACTGGGTGTCTTGAATCTGCAGGGTACAATGAAATCTCAAGACCAAGGAATTGTGGAGAGAAATGTGTGGCCTGGTGTCAGAAAGCTTAGTCTTAGTCACAGGTCACAGGTCATGGATATTCCAAAAACACACAGCTAGAAACAACTAAGAACCAAAAACATTGGACTATTCTGAACTATCTGTCCTGATGTAAACCCTGTTGAACATCTGTCAAAGAAACCGAACATGCCGTCCTCAGACCTGAGACAGCTGAAGCAGTTTGCCCATGAGGAGTGGGCCAGAGTACATGTGGATGGGCGCACAAGTCTCACTGGAAGTAGTAGAAGTTGTTTGATTGCAGAGATTGCCTCAAAAAGTTGAAAAACATATAAAATTCCAGGTACCATCGTTTTTGTCCAAGCTGGTTTTATTAGTTATCTTTGTTTTTATTAGTTTGTTGTTTTAAAATCATTCTGTTTATTGTGTTGGTTAATTTTCAGTACATTATAATTTATTATTGTCCACAGTTTTAAGGTATTCCAATGCCATTTTGAGCCTTTCGTTCATTTCGTTCACCCATGTCTGTATGTGCCGAGGCTGTACATCTTTTAGTAGACCTTAGCTTTTCTAATGCCCGAAGGTTTCCAGGTCAGAATTGGGGTGTTTAATAAACAAACATGGCTCTAAGTGTGTGTTCACTACAGTCGTGTTTAGTCCACCTTAAAGTCTAGAAAGTTCGGTTCATTTGGGGGAGGTGTGAATGCACAATTGAGCTCTGATGAGAACCAACAGAGCTAACTCTGGTCAAATGCATATGTGGATGCAAGTGGATCGAAGACCACTCCAAAATTAGGAAGCTAACTCCAGGAAGTGAGGGGGATTCTGGGTAAATAGAACCAAAACAAACGCCTCATGCTAGCAGGAGAAACGGCTCGAGGTATTTTACCCAAGGCAAAAAAAAGAAAAACTCCAACTGCTAAAATCTGATGCCACTCAGTTTCTCTTTATGTTTCATGACGGTAGAAGTTGCGCTCAGTGTTTGCTTTCTTCAGAGGTTTTCATGTTGTTTCCTTCAGTGGTTCTTGGTGCAGCAGGGGTGCAAAAGGATTTTCAAATGGGCCGGTAACTGCAGTGTACCAAGTAACTTATTGCTCTTTTTGCTTTGACTGAATCAAGTTTTGTTTTTCTTATTCATGTTTTATCCAATCAGGAACCGGTGAAGACGGAGGAGGGCAGGGACATGTCAAACCGGATCAATGCCTCTGGTTACCTGGAGTGTTCAGCCAAGACAAAAGATGGTGTGAGGGATGTTTTTGAGATGGCCACCAGAGCGGCGCTGCAGGCCAAGAAAAGAGGCAGGAAGAGTGGCTGCGTTCTGCTATAGAGAGTCCATTGCAGAGCCCATGGTGGGAAGGGAAAGGCCGAGCATTCCTCCTGGGTCTGCTTTGTCACCACAGCAGGCAGACTTAATTTGCTCTAACTGAGATGAGTCAAAAATATGACGATGTCAGCCAAAGGGAAAAATTTACCAAGATTTAAAAAAGAAAGGGAGAATTATGAACGTAAGGCTATATGTTTAGCCATAAATTCACCATAAACATAAAATACGATATAAAATAATACAGAAAAGGGAACATCTCAGATTGTTTCTGTTTCTGATTTTGTTTGGCTAACAGGTTTTTTCTTTTTTTTTTTTGAAAGAAAGTATCTCATTATGACATAAAGCATCTATAAAGTAGGTCACCATAATACTCCCACCTGTTCTGAATGGGTTCATTTCGTATTCTCTAGGTTTCTTTATTTGGGCCTGAATTTCTGTTTTTTAAAACTGTATTTGCTGGCTTGCGTTTGGGCTTCAACACATAACCATGTTAATTCAGTTAGTTGAAATTATCTCGACTACACAGTCAGAAAATTGTTTTTATTTCTGTAGACTTCAGAGTTTTAAATTATCTTTTTTTTGTTTGTTCCAGGCCTGTGTAAACACACAGCTCTGTTAATTCAACTGTTTTTGCGAATTGTTGCGTTTAGTGCAGAATGATATTCAGCTAAAATTTACAGATGGCCCCTAGATATCATGCAAGCCTCTTTTTCTCAAAGTCAATTATAAACCCCCAAATTCTCCAAATGAAAGTCACACACATAAATGCGTCTTTTAGTTATTACTGAGATATTTCTATGTGTATATTTTCTGGAAAAGGAGAAATAATTCTAGATAAATTTCTCAAAACTAGTAAGCACATACTCTGAACTGTGTAGTGACAGCTTTTGAATACTCCTCCGCTTCTTTTTCTGTATTTAAAGACGTCTAAAAATGGCAAATATCATCTAACTCGTGTATTAATCCGTTTATTTTGCTTGAGAACTAAATAGAATGGGATATTAAGGTGTGAGGAGCAGCTTTAAGATGGGCTGGAGAGGCAGATCTCTCCATGCTCTCTGGTCTCCTCCCATGTTGTCTCGGTGCGTTCGGTAAAATCTGTCTCCACAGTCAGCCATCACGTTCCGCAGAAGCAGGGCTGTTTTTCAAAGCGCTTAGTTGTTAACCTTTGTAGGGTTTTCATTTGCAACAGAACGACTTCGACAAACCCGGAAACGGGCAAACAAACAAAAAAAAACCCATCTGTGTTTCTCAGGATCGTGTTGCACTGATGTGACTCCTGCTGTTCAGTGACAGATTCTGCTGAATTGCTGAAACTCATCTACTTTGTCGTTCTCCCGTTACTTAAAATGGACCTTTTTTCGTTTCAGCTTAACGTGTTTCCTGTCTGCAAGCTAACTCGCCTCCTCTTGGGTTTTCTGTTACTTTATGTGATATTCTACTGGCTTACCTTGTACTTTGCACAAATATTAAACATTAGGTCAGTGTTGTGTGCACTCTGGAAACATTCTGAAATGCACACAGCTCCTGAAGGATTTGTAAGACAGTTGTTCCTTTATACGCAAAACCTTTCTTGAAACTTCTGCAGATTTTAATGTATTTTAAAGGAAATAAAGTCAACAAAGAAAGGCGCTGCCATTCGTTCTCGTTTGATTTGTCAACAAGATGATTTCAAGTGAAGTGTTTCACAAAGACATTAATGCTTTCTAAAACGGTAACGGAGCGCTCTCATAAAAACGGATCAAGATGTGGGAAAGCAGATGAAGTGGTCTAGTTATTACCAGTTCCTGTTTTCCAGTGATTTAAGTGAAGACCACATTATTCGTTCACATCCAAACATGACCAACTGGCAAAAAACAAAAGACCTGAAAAGATGTACAAATATGAGGTAAAATATTTGCTCTGTGAATATTTTCCACCCATTTGTCCCTGTGCCATACAGAATATCCATGTTTAGAGGAGGCAACAGGTTTGATCCAGTTTTGAAGTAATAGAGAACGAAAGTGGCGTGGTTGCCTTTACAGTGTCAAAATTGTAAGGAAATACTTTAAATCTATGTGTTATTGGTAAGCATCGGGTTATCAGCCCCAATGTTCATGTTTGAGCATCCCTACTTAATAGGCTATCAAACAATTGTTGAGAATACAATACAGAGTTTCCCCCATAAAACCTGCTAAGCCTGGTGATGAGGGGCACTGGGGCAGTTCACCAGCAGGCTGCCATGTTTCTGTATTAAAAAATTCTGTATTGACAGGAAATGTGAAGATGTACCTGGTCGTACGTTACTGGAACACCTTGTAGACAATACTTATCACACATCTATAGAGTCTTAAAGCAACAAACCAAAAATGCAAGTAAAATATACATGTTTCCTGCTTCTGTTAAATCCCAACTAAGAAATCAGCCAGTGGGTCTACATGTAATGCTGGTCACATTTATAGCTGAACTCAGCAGCTGCTTAAGGTTCTCCAGGTCTTCAGGGCTCCTGTAAATGTGAACATTTTAACATTTAATAGATCTAGAATTTAGCTATTGTTTATTGAGAATTACAATGTTGTTAAATTTGACTTCATGGTTTCAGAATAGACTAATTAAAATATTTTAAATTCTTTAACATCTAAGATTTTAAGGAGCTAACAATGTGAGGTGATTAAGGACGGTCCTCCAGTGTCTGGCGGATACTGTGGCTATGGGTGGCTGCCCAAGTCAGAAACCGCCACGGTCTTCAGATGAATCTTCCTTCCACAGGCATTATAGTTTACTGCCAAGAAGGATTATTCCAATAATCCCTGCCGAAGTGAAGGTGAGTCAACAGTTTATCTAGGATATTTGCTTTTATTAATATCTGATATTCACAAACCAATCTCTCATTTAAGGTCAATCAATGCTAATGGTGTGTCCACATACGCCTGCCAAAATAAGCAATAAATCAATTTCTGTACATGCTTGTTTAGTTTGGTAAACCTTTAAAGAGATTCTAGGTGCCCTTTAATCTTGAAAAGCTGCCATTTTGACAGATGCAGGAAACATTTGACAAAACTGTCTGGCAGTTACACCCATTTTTCCTGTCTGAGCCTAATGAATAATATGCTTTGAAGGGTAATTGAAGACTTAATAGTCCATTTAATTTATTTTTATTATTGAGTTTATTTATTTTGGATATTTAAAATGTCCTCCAGTTCCATGTTATATGTTTTTTAAAACTAAAGTTTATTAATCTTTGAGAGTGTGCGCTTGCATTATTTAACCATTATTCATTCTGAAAATGGTCTCAAAACAACAGAATTTATCACAATCATTTCTAAGGCAATCGTCCAACAAAATTAGTTATTGTGACAGGCCTGTTTCTGGAAACATTTCATCATCAGTCTCCAGTGTTAAAAACAGAAAACATGACAGATTGAGAAGAAAAAATCTGGCTTTTAAAACAGCTGGAACAAAAAAAAACAAACAACCAGGAGCTCATTTCACTCAGATAACGTTAAACATTTATGCTTTACAGTAACTTAATAAGGCTGTGTTAAAAGAAGGACGAGTCATTTCAGAGATGAGGAGCGCTTTAAGAGATGACAAGAAGAAAAGGCTGAAGATGAGAAAGGAGAGCTGGGTGAAGTCTGGTCCATAGGAGATCTTCCTCAGGTTAAGTTCTGCACCCAGGCATTCCACTGTTAATTCCTCGTCGTACTGATTTGGAAGAATCCCTAAATAACGAGCAAAATCTCAACTTCACGGCTTTGACCCATTATATAAACACCTCTGAGCATTGAGATTGTTCAGTAAAATTCTAACAAGAACCCGTCTGATATCTTCTCTTTGTACGAAAGACTTCCAAGAGTTGAGGTAGACCGGATCCATCCCAGTTCTGACGCCCAGTCTGAAGTATCAAGTGACCAACTCCCCTAAATGCTCGGCTCCGAGTTACCGGACTCCAAGATGGCCTCTGCATTTACGGAAGACGTGACAACTGCATCTTTGGTCTACAATGTTTGATGGAGTCCCGTTACAAATTCCTGATAGTACGGTTCTGAAATGAGAAGCATCATCATGTGTCAAATGGCTGATTTCATTTATCGCAGAAGCGGCGGCCGTTAACATCCACAAACCTGTGTCCGGCTCGATGAGCGAGTGTCGAATGAGAAAGTCCAGGATGACCATGGCAGAGTTGGGCTTGAAGTCATCAGTGGCCAGCAGTTCCTTCACCTGAAACAAGACACAGTGAGCTGAAGAGGCTCTGCGAACGCTGGTCTACTAGAGAACTGACCTTCTCTATGGGCAGCATGTAGAAATCCTGAACTTCTCCATCTCCTACGCAGGGCACAAAGTCCAGAGGAAGTTCTAAATCGAAGACAAACTGGCTCTCTGGGAAAACCCCCTCTTCATCCTCATAGGTGTAGCTGCATTCCAGTAAGTAGAGAAGGAGATTTTAAATGTCTGGGAACCTTCATGGAAGTAAGCTACTTGGATGATCAAAAAAGGGAGAAATCCTGGCAGGAATACAGGATGTGTTTCTCAATGCTATGATATAATCAAACTGACCCACAGTAGTTTTATCAAGTCAATAAATTCAGCTCTATTCAGGATTTGAACATGTAAACAGGCAAACATGTTTTCCTTTCAGAAAGCCCTGGGCAAGACATCAGGTTACCTACTGCACATTGGTGTGTGTGTCTGTTTGTGAGTATGAATGGGACTGTAGTGTAAATCACTTTGAGTGGTCAGAGTAACAGGAAACTAGAGCTGCACTGACTGCAGATCACCAATCTTTAAAACGCCTCACCTGCCAATTTGTATTTTGGTCTATGCAGATTGTTTTGTCGTAAAAGTCACTAAATATAGTGACTAAGTTGGCAAAAATGGGGTCACTGTAGTTTACCCACGCATGTGCAGATGTGACCTGATGTGACCTCTGTCAGTCAGCCACCGTCTCACTGACAGAGGTCAGAAGTCTCACTGCAGAAGGGACAGCGGCTGATCTTCAGACCTTTGTGGAAGTGAATAACATCAGTTTTTTTGTGTTTTGGCCGATCATCAAAATTAAGGAAATCTGAACCCATTTATCAGTGCACCCTTTAATTTTTCTCCAGATTGAAGGTTTTAAGCCCTTTTTGTCTGAATGTGTGAAATTTAGAAAACTCTAAAGCAACAAACAGGAAAAGCCAAAAATCAGTGATGATGGCATGAACTCATAACTCCTCCAGTTTACTGCCAATAATCAGTAATGATCCAACATGTAGACACAGCTACTCCTTTAACAATCTTTTTCTGGGATTATTTGGAGAATAAAACTCACCTTATGGTCGATACTGGAGACGCCTTCGCAGCGATGTCTGCTGGGATACAAGCTTCCTCCTCACACTCTTTAATCAGAGTGTGCTTGATTCCAACATCAGCAGCCAGACCACCAGCCGCCTGGGGAAAGAAAGGAAGAGACTACTCAGTAGAGATAGAGTGCTGCTCAAACTTTACAGGAAGACTGATTTTCAATGAGATTCTAAAGTCTCTTTATCTCTGTGGAAGATCTTAGTAACTGAAATATTTCCGTTGTGAGTCTGTGGCTGGTTAGAATTATTTTCCAGTAGTTGGTACAGAAATGTTGAGTTTAGGTTGGGATAAAAGAAATTTCCCAAATTTGATCTACTTATTTTTTCCAAGACGAAAGAATCAAGACCATAATTGTCACTATTATAAATCCTTTCATTTTCAAACTTTGGGTCTGGATTTAGCATTAGGTCTTAGTTATTATTCTTTAATATTTCCTAAATATTGACAAAAGCTCAGATCCAGCCATATTACCTTTACTGCACAGATATCTGACTTGTATATCAACATTGGTTAAAAAAATTGCTTTTTCAGTTCACAGTATTGATTGCTGTTTAAGTCTCCTTCTGCACCCACCAGGTTGTCCAGCAGTCCAGGATACGTCTGCTTGGTGACGGACCGTCGGGCCAGCCACATGCTGATCTCCCCGCTGCCATTCACGGTGTATCCATTAATATGAACTCCGTACCTTTTAACACCAAAAATACCTGCAGAACAAGAGCGCAGTCAGGTCAGGCAGCAGCAGCAGCAGAGGTCCAAACCTCGGTGTGCTGAAACGTACTTGTGGCTGCTCTTTCCATCCACATCAGAGGCACGTCACAGAATCTCTGTTTCACACTGTACCTCTGAAAAATATGACTGCTTTAGATTTGATTGTGTTATTAGGTGAATCAAACCAACACCTTCCTGTTTAAGATCAGATAGGATGAGCCAGGATAATAAGATGAGTTTGTGACCTAAAAATAAACATGTTTTGGTGTGAAATATGTGTATCAACCCCAGGACTACAGCAAAAAACCCAGATCCGGTAAACTATCAGAACCAAAACGTTTGACCAAAGTCACTCAGTTTAAAAAGCAATTCTACTAAATACAGAGGAAGTATATGCAAACTTCTCTATTTAAAGATAGTTTTAAAAATATCTCACATTATTCTAATAATATGCAAATAGAAATTTAACCGTGTGGGGAAAAAAATAAGTTACATGCCTATGTAAAGTTCTGGTTTCAAATGGATATTTGGGTTTTTCTATATTTTAGACAGGTGAAAGTCATCCCATCTATTATCATTCCACATGTAGTTGTAACTAAGATTTATTCCAGCTTAATGTGATTATAAAATCCTCACGATAACAATCAAGGTGTGTGAACTCTGACCTCATCCCTCCATCCTCTGAGGCAGGTCAGAGAGCTCTCCTGTCTCAGGGCCTCTAAAACATCGTTCACCGCCTCTGACCTCTTCTCGTAGCAGTCGAGACTGGGACAAAGGGAAACAGCGCCCCCTTGTGGTGGAAGGAACACATCCGTATGTGGCGTGAGCAGTGAGGCTGCATGGGGAGGAATCCAGCCAACCTGGGCTCCGTCTATCTCAAACCTGAAGCATCTGGACCTGCTGGAACCTGCGAACACAGCTCTTTAAAAACGGCCCCGTGTCGAAGAAGTGAACGCGTGGCGCTTCACTTGAATACCTGCTGAATAAAAGTTGTTCATTCGCCGAAGGAGCTGCAGTATTCTTTCGGACCAGACGCTGGAAGCCATGTTAAACACAAATGTCAACAGTCCAGTGCGCATGTGCAGATGTGTTGGAGAAGCGTACATCTTCTTCTTCTTCTTTTTCTTATTGCGATTGGCAAGCAACGTGTCAAATAGATTGCATTACCGCCATCTAGTGGAGTGGAGTGTTAAATCAGAACATGTTATACTTCTCAGTGGACGAACTTCCTCAATCCATCCTAATCAGTCCATCCTAAAGCTAAAATGATTCCCATCATCTCTCCTGTATAAACTGAGACTCCATTTTACACTTTTTAAATTCTGAATTCTGGAACAATGAATGACACCCTATTATTCCTATTTGAGTTTTTTGAAACATCCATATAAACTTGGACGTATCTGTAGTACTTATTATATAAATATGATTGTACTGAATGGATCTGAAAGGTTTTCTTTCTTTCTTTTTTTTGTTTCTCCAACAAAGTGAAATCAACAACACTGTTAGGAAATAGAGACAGACAAACTGTCTCTATTTCAGATAGTTTGAAATAGAGACAAACTGTCTGAAATAGACAGTTTGTCTATTCAGACAACTGAATAGACAAATAGAATAAACTAGAAGTTACAGGATGCTCAGCTTTCGACTCGACTTCGGGACATCTGGTGAGCAAAGACTGGTAATGCATAAATGCACCACAAGGGGGCGCAGGTAGGGCAAACTACCATAGCGCAACAGAAGAAGAATAGAGGCGGAAGAGGCGAATGTGTACACAGAAAAGAAAACCGCTCAGTGGCAAATGAGTAGATTAACATGAGTTTAAAGATTCTCGTCCCAACATTGAAGCCGCAGACATCATTAGATTTTATTATTTCATAGAAATAAAATCAAATAAACGGGACATCTGTCAACCATCTGTCCTGTCTTGTTTTGGTACATTTTAAGTCTAACTGGAGTCTTTGTGGTGGACAACAGTTTTCATCATCTGGTGGAAGCAGGGAAAGGCTGAAGGTAAGACCCCAGTTTATTCGGAGCTTAATGGCATCTAGAGAGAGGAGCACAGCTGGGGTGATAACTATTTAAAATGAATAATAAACTGGTGCTGAAGTTGGCATCTGTTTCACAGCTGATTCTAAAGGAGCATTCCGCTGCGTCTAGCCCCGGTGAACTCTGACCTTCACAGTGCAGCTTGAACCGGACCGGTTAGTTTAGGAAACTTTTATTTTATCAGAGACCTCTTTACTTGGTTCTGCTTAAAACTACATCGTAACTACACATCAGAATTATTGGGCACCAATGATAGACTGGTGTAGTCTCTGGTCCAGGACTGTCTTGACCTGTGGACTCTTAGCAGTTCTGAATACATCTCTGTTTGGGGGCTCCTGAAGCTCGTGAGTCCAGCAGCACCAGCAGCATTTTACCATATGAATAAACTACCGACTCTTGAATACAGTTTGCTGGACAATCCATGTCTTGTCGTTGCTTTTTGTTATGCTACTTTTTCTATCACATTTCTTCCTTCCACTCAACTTTCTATTAATATCTTTGTGTACAGTACTGCTCTTTACTGATATCCGGATTCTTAAGCAGTGACCTTTTGTGGCGTTCCCTCCTTGTGGACAGTGTCAACTCTATTGCCTTCCTTGTTGTTATTTGGCCTACAGTAGAACAAATCTCTGTTGCATCCTTTTCACATTTACTGTCCTAAGAAGTATAATTTTGCATTTCTTTCTGCTGTAAGCCATAATCATCAAAACATTTGTGTAGATGTGATACATAGTGTTAGTTTTTTTTATTACGCTCTTTGTCATCAGAATATTTCTGGATGGTTTTATCTGACAGTTATTAGGTAACTGCATGCAGACCTTGTGCAAATAAAGACATGCTACACAGGTATTAGTCTCTTACTATTTGCCTTGTTCAGTTCGCATGAAAATAATATATTTTTTAAGCACACTAAATTTCTAGTTATTTAAAAAAACACAATATCTCTTATTAAAACTTCAATTTTTAAATATTGACACTAACCACACTAATATTAACTCCACTCAATAGTTGGTAGTTGCTTAGGATTAGTTGCTTAATCCATGAAACAATCAGTGACAAGGTGTCCACAGAAAGTAATACAGGAAAGTAAAGCCACCTCTGTGGTTTTCCACATTTTCCACGCCTCTCCCGCTTCCACTCTGAGGCGCAGGTCAACGACGCTGACGACTGTCTCTACTCTGCTCTAGTTGTAGTTTCAGACGTCCGTCCATAACGTGGTCAGCATGGCAGAGATGAGTGAGGTGGTCATCGTCACCCTTCCAGAAGTCGTGTCCAACCAGCTTCCCTCTGTGGTGGAGGAAGATAAGGCTGTGCTGGTAGCCGCCGAGCTGGCTCCTCAGGCTGGGTAACGCGCCTTCTGCTTTAGAAATGTGACAAGAGAATTTGATTTATTTACCGATATCATCCACATTCGTCAATAGATTGGATACCTGTAATCGACTGTCCATCATTTACAATGGTGGTGTTTAATCTTTTAATGCAGCAGGACAATCTCAAACTTAAACAAAAGATGAATATGTGCAAAAGCATCTTATAGCTAAGCACGGTGGACGATTTGATACTGTCGGCATGCTTCTGTTAGAACCCTGTCAGAGTGCAAGGCACCATGGATGCTGAAGTGTCTGGAGATTTTAGATATAAATGTTGGTCAATTCCACCAGAAAACCTAAAATACCATCGTGAAGTTCAGCTGAATAATGATTCAAAAAGTGCAGAACAAGTGGCTGGATGTGGACGGTTTGATGACATAAAGCCCTTGGAAAGCAACCGAATTGTTTCTGTGAATTCTGCTTAGTGTTTGGCATATATCTGAGGAAGTCTCTCAGAGGAAGCAGAATCTTTTTAAGATAAAAGGTAAAGGTAATTTTATTTATATAGCATATTTTCAGCAACAAGGCAATACAAAGTGCTTTACAGGATTTAAAAGGAAATACAAACAAAATAACAAACCAAAAAAAAAGAGCAAAAGAAGAAAAAGCTAAAAATGTTGATCCAAGGTAAATAAACTAGATACTCCTATTCAGTGTTGGTAGATAAATATAAGTCCTCTGGTCTAATTCCTTTTCTGGTTTGAGAGAAAAGGAGTCTAAAAGGTAGTTGCTAAAGTAGTTTTTCTGGATTCGAAGTCCTAATCCTTGTTACAGACGTTCTGCTGTCTTCCAGGGAGGACATCCTCACCGTAGCGCCAGTGGAAGCAGAAACCGAGGCCACGGCTGATTCCATGTCGAAGGAGGAGGCAGTTATTGGTAAAAACGAGCTGCGCTGAGTAACGCGAAGAATGAACTGATGGCACATAGCTTCTGGGCCTCTTCCCGTTCAGAGATTTTGTGAAGTAAATATTGTTACTTCTGTTGTCTCCGTCTCTGCAGTGAAGCTTTCCGAGGAGGTGGACGTGGAGGCTGACGTCTTCTACCCGATCACCTGCGGAGACGCCAAGGCCACGCTGGTGTGGAAGAAGTTTGTCTGTCCTGGGATCAACGTGAAGTGTGTGCAGGTGCTCCGCTGGCTCATACAGACTCACACTTGAGCTCACTCACCATAACGAGCTGTTTACTCATCCGTTTTTCTCCTTTTAGTTCACTGATCAACTCATCAGCCCCAAAGAGTTTGTGTGTTTAGCAGGAAAATCCACCTTAAAGGACTGGAAGAGAGCCATCCGCCTCAACGGCACCATGCTCAGGTTGGTAATGCTGGTCTGGACTTTTATTGGTGGCATTATGTCAGTTTGAAATGTCTGAACACGTTTCTGTGATTTACACATGAATTGATAAATCGGCATGTCTAAAAGACAGCAGGGCTGTAGAAGTAATAGCTTAGTTTTTGGTTTAAGCCACACATTTAATAAAGGTTGTAGATTAATTTTTCTCTAATCATAGAGAAGTGTATATTAATGTTGCAGTATTATGCAAAATTGACTTTTTTGAGCTTTACGTCAAGTTGTAACGTTATTCTATCATCAAAAACATACCTGGAGTGTCGGCTTGATTTCTTCATGCATGTGTGAGCTGCAGTTTCCAGGTTCAAAGCTAATTATACAAGCTTCTTCTCAGTGCTGTGGTGGTAAAAATGCTAACGGGTCAATAGAGGAGCGATGCTGTAAAGACTTTCTGAAAGCAGAGTTTCTGAAAGAGCAGCCGTTTATAAAGAGAGACATGTTCAGTTTCAAGGCGTTAAATTATAAAACCAAATTTCTGTTAAGTCATGTTTGATTCACACAGCATTATTATTACAAATGGAGTTAACATAGTTACTTGTTTGTGCTATTAAATGGCACTATGTGGCTGGAAAATAAATAATGATTCCCCTTTAGGGTGATGAAATGTTTTCCATGTTAATAATAAAAATTGATAGTTTTAAAGAAGACTACGCCATCGTCATCTATTTCCTCAATTTCATACATTAGTAATTAGACCACAGGGTGGCGGTGTTTCCCCAGTCAGTGAAGACCTTCCATTTCTCTTCCTGTCCCAGGAAGATCATGGACTTCGGTGAGCTGGACTTCTATCAACACGGTAAGGTGTGCTCCAACACCTGCCGCAGCACCAAAATCGACCTGGTGGGAACCAAGGTGTCGGTCAGCCTCGACCCGCCTGCCGACCTGCTGTCCGCTTCTGCCTCTTCAGCTGATTGTGAGTTCCTCATCCTGAACCACCAACTGGTGCCTGAGCCCATCCAGCAGTCTGTGGGGGGAGCGGCGGGTCAACCCAGTGTTTATTAACCCAGCCTGGCTGGGTTAATACAATTCTTTACACATGGATGGAACCAGATTCCTCCTCAATGATTTCAAAGACTCATAGCCACGTATTGAAATAGCATCATATCATCGTTATTAGGATTTTATTGGGGTGAGAGTTTGAAACGTCTGTGACAAAAAGTCTGAAACTAATAGATATGTTTTGAAACAAATAGTTTTTATAACATTGTTTGTGTATGATCATGTATAAACTGTAGAAAGCTTCACAGCCTGATTCTCTTTAAGCCCATCTACTCTGTGTCGCAGTGAACGGAGCAGCTATCTCATTACCAGATGTGACAGAGGAACCCTCAGAGTGGGTCACAACGATCGGAGGTGATCATCAGCTCCTAGACCCCCCGTAGCTCCCACCAGTCGTCCCAGTATAACCCAGTGATAACATGGTGTGTGTCTGGTCTGCAGAGGACTCTGTGGTGTTCTGGCGGGCCGTGAAGGAGGCGGGCCTTTTGGAGGAAGTGGTGGAGGACTTCCAGAAAGAGGTGCAGGAGATGTTGACGGGGCTCCAGGAGCGAGTATGTGATCCGCCGGTGGAGGTCAAAGGTCGGAATCGTACACAGTTGCTGTCGGCTCTCCTGGAAGCTGATTCCTGAGATGGTGCGTCACCCTCCTCTGCTCTGTTCCTCAGACGCTGTTCTGCTTAACAACATAGTGCAGAACTTCGGCATGCTGGACCTGGTGAAGAAGGTTCTGGCCAGCCACAAGAGCCAGATGGACCGCTACAGAGAGCAGTACACCCGCAGTCTGGCGGGTGAGTTATCTCTGTCCCTCTTTCATTCCCAGCAGTCAGCCGTAACTGATGATGATGAAGGTCAGACCACTTCCTTGTAACTCCCGTCAGCATGTGGCTCCGCTAGGTCTGCTGTTGTTCGAGGCTCTTAGCATGTGGCAGCAGCTGCCTTTATGAAGCCTTTATTAGCAAGCAGAGCGATGACACATGAAGTTGTTCACCGGGTCTTATCACATCTCAGGAGAGGTTTTGATGCATTTCTCTTTACAGAAACTTCATCAGCTCTTTAGGTTTCTCAACTGCAGCTTTACAACTCAGAGCTTTAGCTCCATCTACAGGTTTGCTGTAGAACTGAGGTCTGGAGACATGCTCACACTCTGTTTTGGTTTAGAAGTATGTTTTAGGTCTGAGTCAGTCCATTAAGGTGTACTCTGTTCCAATATTTTGGTGACTGTAATCCAACTGCCTTAAGATCATTACCAAGCTCCAGCTGTGTAGCTATTGGCTGATTCCCCAGCTTTATCGTCATCGCCATTGGCTCATGACGGCAGATCGTTCATCGAGGTTCAGATGGCATGTGTTTGATGGTCGTTTTAGATTCTTCCATTTAACAATAACTCCCAGTCTTTCTCTAGGCTGGTGGACAAATTGTCGTTCTCTGGGCACAGGTTCTTTAAAAACGGAGATTGACGTTACCTGATCTCCAGGTTCAAAATGCTACATTTATCCCAGAGGAAGATTCGTGAACAAAAATGATCATTGGGTAAGAGGCTGGTTTACCTTGGACAGGTTGCCAGTCCAAACCAGGACAAACATGCACACACATTATACAGACTGAAGACTTTGCATTGACTTCCATTCTCTTTAGTAACTACATTTATGCATTACCCCAACATTTCCCCTAAACCTAACCTAAACTCAATTCACACCTTAGTCCTAAACCAAACCCAAAATCAGCACTGCTCTTCATGGGGCCCAGACTTTGGGCCCCATGAAGAGCAGTTGGCCTCGACAACAGAGTATGCGTAAGGAAAATAGTCCTTACAATCCATCGGCTATTAGCTGCCGGACAACCCAGAGAGAATCTATGCATCCACAGGAACATGGAAACTCCAGGGTCCAAACCCAGGATGTTTCTGCTGCTAGGCAACAGTTCCTACAACTTCTCCACCACCACTAATGCAGCTCCAGTAGTTTTTAGAGCTAGATGTTTAAAATGGAAGCATATGAAGATAAGTCTCACTTTACAGCTTGAAAAACCAGCAACATTTACAGTTTGGTGTTTTATGTTATGTATGTATGAGATATCTGGGGAAAGAAAGTCCTTTAAAATCTTTCCAGATTGTGGTTCTTACCCAACTGTCTAAGAGTACAGTTGGGTAGTAGTTAGGGTAGGTGAGATTTGCTGGTGGTCATAATGTTTTGCCTGTCTGTCTCCCTCTGCAGCTCTGGAGCAGCAGTGTGATGAGCACAGGAAACGAGCCAAAGAGCTGAAGAGTAAATCTCAGCACCTCAACAACGTCCTGATGAACCTGACCCCGGCTCCGTCCCCACCGGCAGCCAAACGACCCCGGCTGACCCGAGCCGTGTCCGGCCCGGCTGCGGTCAACGCCACGCCCACTCAGATCACCCTGCCACTTGGCCAGTTGAGTGGTCTGACGGTGGCCGGGACCCAGGCGGGCGGCTACACCCTCCTCACCTCACCACTCTCGGGCTCTGAGCTGGGGGCCGACGGCTCCAACGTGACGGTGTTGTCCACGGCGACCGGTCAGGGGGCCGCCGCAGGTTCCGGCGCCACCGGATCCTTCGTTAAGGTGGTGGGGCCACAGTTCCAGCTGGTCACTCTGCCGCTGGCCACTCAGAACCCCGCGGTACAGCAGCAGGTCAGCACCGTCACCGTGGTGGACGCCACGGTAACGGCTGCTGACGAGTTGCAGGAGGTAGGCCAGGCTGACGGGGAGGAGGAAGGTCAGCCAGGGCAGGCAATGGAGGAGGAAGAGGAGCAGCAATGAGAAAATGAACAGCTGCTGGACTCCCAGTTGGTCTGGACTGGAACTGCTTTCAGGAAGTTGTTACGAATAACAGCTGGACAAACTTTTAACTTTTCCTCATCCGTTTGTCTCACATTTCAGCATCAGCAGATGGCGTGTCTCGTGTCCTTCTGTGCTTTAATCCTGGTTTTAACCAATATGTTGACAAAGCTTGTGACCACAAGTTTTCATGCTGTTTCTAGAAGCACAACTTTCTCCTTTATTTGGGATTAAATGCTCTGGAAGTGAACAGTGTCTCACTGTGTGCATTTGCTGGCTGATAAAACATCAGCTTGGTGATTATTTTACGTTAGACCCAAAACTACACACTACTCTAATTTTCTTCAGGGAACGACCTGCTCCTCAAATTGAGAAACAGGAGGGGTCTCTTTTTTACATAGTGTGGTATCGGCCCTCTCCAGAGTTTCAGCCTATCCCCGACCCAAACAACCTAATTAATCTTCTCATCAATACTCTGTCTCAACTGTTTATTGTTTTAGCCATTTTACCATTTTCACGAAAGTCTATACGTAGACTAAGTGAATGTCCCTCTGCCTCTTTAGGTCACAAATGAAGGCCAGGAAACGAGTGAACAAAAATCGAGCTTTGCAGTAAGATGTTCACCTAAACAGACCTAAACAGGTGTGTGTTCACAATTATCCGTTTAGTTGGTCACACACCAAAAAATTAAATTTTTGGTCACCACAGTCAGTTATTACCTTGAGAAATAATGAGATTTGGTCAAGTGTAAAACAGGCTTTGATGCCAGAAATGATCGAATGTTTCAAGTGATGCAAATGGAACAGAGACAGAGAGACATTCACCGTCCAGCACTGAGCTTCACTCAGCTCATCTTAAGAGTGACACCAAATGAAGCAAAGATTGGGGATTGGTGTTACTAGATCATAGATGTGGCAATGTTTCTGTGGCACCAAAGAACATCAGCTACACATATAACACCTTACAATGACTTGTATCAAGATATCAATTCAACATTGATATGCTATAATCAGGGGCGCTGCCACAAAACTTGGGCCCCATGACAAAAAAATAAATTGGGGCCCCCCTGCATTTACAATTTCTTGAGTGTATTTGACCCATAAAAAGCAGCACAATTTTAAAGGCATGCAGCTGCCTTGCTTTCTTGTCATGACAGTTTGTTATGAGCAGATAATCTGTGAAAAGATGAATCTCCTCCAGCTCCTCCCTGACCTCCTACCGACAGCTAAAGATTATGATTGACAGCGCTAAAGCCCACCTCATGCCTCTGATTGGTTGTTTCTAGAGAGCACTAGGTGAAGGCAGAGGAATTAAATTATTGTCAGATAATCTCTCAACATATTGACAGCCTTAACAAATATGTACCTTTTTGTTAAAAGCTTTAATTTCACTGAGGAGGGGGCGGGTCAGGAGGGATGTGGCAACTGATATCAGTTTTAACGAATTTTAAACATTGTTAATAAAAGTTACAGCTTTAAACATTAATTTGTACCTGACAACCAGGGAACACACACAGCCTGAGACATGGTGGGTCTTTGTTAAAGAACTGTAAGGTTTAAAACTAATGTTTTATGGGAAACATTTATGGCATCCTCCTCGACTCCACCCTTAAATACTGTCTCCAGATCAAACGTAAAAAAACAAGAAGTAATTCTGCTGCAGATCTTCACATCTGTAAGACGCACACAAAGAAATTGACAAGAACAAAAGATTTATTTTTAATCTTCTGTCACTTTATTACTTTTTTACAACTTTTTGTCAGCTGGAAGTCTTGAACATAGTTTAAAGCATTTTGGCAAACAGACGGTTACAGGAGTCAGAAACACTTCAGTGATTTCATTCATCTGGCGTAGCCATGGCAACCTGCTCCGGGTTGTCCGAGATGGAGCAAAACGTTACGCTGTTTTCCCACGAGGTGGCGCAAGAACTCAAAGAATACAAATGTTTCACCTTTATTATATGACGCATAAGATTTTCAATTAATTGATTTTTTTTATTTGAAATTACAGGAGAAATCCCCCATTAAGGTAAATTGCCTGGACTAGGAGAATTCCTTAAAAATGTTACAGATTTTTTTGAAGAATTTGGCACCACAGCAGATTTTCCCAGATATTGTATTTGAAGAGTTTAATTTCAGAATAAATAAATAAATAAATAAATAAATAAATGATCCGTTTGGATGCTCACCGGTTTCAGGTGGAGCCGATCTAAACTGGCTGTTCTGCCATCTATTTCCTCTGATCATGTTCTCATCTTGACCAAACTTCCAGGAAGTCTGGAGGGAGAACTGCTCGAACCAAACCGCGCGCTAGAAGCGGTTCGAACTGGGACAAGCAGGGACGTGACCGGCCTAAACAGGGACTCTTATAAACAGACATGGTTTATTGACGGAACAGACGGTGACAGATGAGTGGAATCAGCCGGGAATGAGCAGGAGACGATTTCTGACAAGTCACCGGTGCGAGTTCTTCCAGCGGCCCCTATAGGCTGAGCTCCGCAGAGGAGGAGGAGGAGGAGGAGGAAGAGTAGGGCTCCTCCGCAGAGCGGACGGAGAACTTGAAGTGGCGCCGCAGGTAGCCTCCGTAGCGTTTGTCCCATTTCAGGTTATTGAGTTTCGGCCGGACCCTCCGCATGAAGCCCCCGTAGCGCTTCTGGAGCTCCTCGGGCTCCTGGCTCTCCTCCTCCTCCTCCGCAGAGCTCCTCCTTTTGGATTTGGGGCCGAATTTGCGTAAAAAGCCTCCGTAGCGCTTCGTGTAAGTGTGCGGGATGGGCCCCTGCGCACCGGGCGCGCCTCTCACCTCCAGCCGCTTTAGAAGCTCCTCGAAGTTCTCGGGCAGAGCCGCGGCCTTTAGGACGGAGTTGTCGCGCCACGGGGAGGAGACGAACACTTTGTTCTTGTTCTTGTCGATCCTCTTGATGAACCCGCCGTAGCGCTTGACCAGCTCTGCCTGCTGGCTCTCCTGCGCCTCCGCCGCCTGGTCCTCGGTGAAGTCGGCCAGCCGCGGAGCCGGAGCGCAGCTCTCCAGCTCCTCCTCGTCACACTCCGCGCTGCACGACTGGAGATGACACGGACACACATGTGAGATGCGACGGCTGAACTTAACTTGGGGATGCTTTATTAAAGCGCAAATATGACAATTATTTTATAACCCGAAAGAGTTCCACCACCACCACCACCTGTTCTAAATGTTCAGTCTGGAAGCTGTCTATGTCTTGAATTAAGTAAAGTTCTTTCAAAGTTATGGAATTGTCAGTAAATAAAAGTTTCTCTCTCTCTGTAATTCCAGTTCTATCTCATGTGGTTTAATTGGAACATTAAAAACCGACACGTAGCTCTGTCCTCCCCTCTGTGTCCCCGCGTAAAAGTTGATCCTACCAGACTGCTGAGAGCGGCCTCGGGGCGCAGCATTTGTTCGGCGCATCTCTGGCACTGTGACGAGCAGTCCGTGTGGACGGAGGGCGGCAGGCTCAGCATCAACGCCAGGACGTACCACTCCATTCTTCAGCAGATTCGGTGGCGCACGCAAACCGAAGACGGGCCAGCAAACAGGTTATCTTCCAGGGTTTTACAGACTCATGGAAAACGTTCACCTGGAAAGATGGAAGAACATTTTTGTCTCTAAAGTAACACCAATCTGTAGAAGCAAATAAACAACAACAACAAAAACACACAACCTATGTATTTGGTGCATTTTGGAGTCGTGCGCTGTGCGTAATTGCGCGTCAACATTTGTTTCCTCTGAATATTTCACAAAGAATTGAATAAGGAAGTAAACAACAGTGACTTACATTAAAGTTCCAAAGTTGAATAAGAGCATAAAGTGTTAGTCGTTACCTCGGGAGTTGGACAGATACTTCTAGCGGCTTTCTGTGCTCCGATCAAAACTTCCTCCTCGCGCGTCGCCTTCCTTTTTATCCGCGGAGCCTCGCCTGTGTCATCAGATCAACTTCTGCTCGCCGACCAATGAGAAGCAAATGTGCTGCATAAGTGATCCCAACGCCTCCGCGCTTTAGGAGTTTTCAACAACGCCCCCATTTGAAAGGTGGGCCATGGAAGCGATCATCACTCCATCTCTGGGGCGTCTGGATCAAAACACGGGCTGTAAATCACACTGACATCTTTATTTTCCTCCCTTTGGCGACACAGAAAACAACTGAGCCCTTAAAGTATGAAGATGGAGAGAGAGCCGCTCTGGCGATCGTTCTGCAGCTGATTTAGAGGATTCAAGAGTCCAGGTTTTAAACCTCAACTCTGTTGTTCCACCTTGTTTCCGTGGAGTGGGAGAAAGAGCTTTCTGGCCCATTCACATGTTGGAAACGGTAATTGCTGCGGTTGCAAATATATAAATGCTATTCTCCCAATTAACATCTTTTTAATTTCACAATATCTACCGTCTAGTTTGAAATGGTCCAATGTACCAAGTTTAATATCACTGTTTATAAGTAGTAAAGATAGCAAATTTAGCAGGGAGGTGCAGCCGGGGTTTGAGCCCCTGAACTTTTCATCCTTGATGCCCCTGGTGGCCTTTTTTATTTTATTTTATTTTTTTAATTATTTATTTATTTTTATCTGTGTCAGAAGGCCTGCTTGTGCCCCTCGACAATAATATTTAGCTAAATATAATAATTTAGCAACATAAACTAGTCTGGCTGGCCTCGTCTAATAATGACTGAAGACTCTCAGTTTCTGCCTCCATATTGTTCAGACATCAGGTCCATGGTGAGGAGGAGGGGATGGATCTGCGCCCTCTATCAAATTATGGGAAACAATATTTTTTCCCAACATACACTTGTTTGTAAATAAAACGCAGGTCTCATGTTGAAGTTAGAAAAACTGTTTCTATTTATTTTTCAGAATTGTCCTCACATTAGTGGGAAAATCCTCCTCTCCCCTAAACACAGAAATGTTTCAGCTGCAGAGAAAACTTCTGACTTTAACTTCATCGTTCTGCCCCAGTGCTGGATTAAATGCTCCATTGCTGGACTAAATGCTCCATTGCTGGACTAAATCCCCCAGTTCGCTACAGGCAGCCTGAGTCGGTCCCACTGACAGGTATAAAGGATGTCTGTCTTCATATCAGACATCCTGATCTAAAATAACAGTACCGGACTGTCACAGCGACGCAGTGATGTATTTGTGAACAAACCCAAAGATTACATCATATTGTAGCCATGGTAGCGCCCCATTAAACTATCAAGATGATTCTTTAAACTTTTACAAAGTGAACTTTCTAATTAAATCTCAAATGTAATATTTATTTATTTTTTTTCTCTGTTGAATGCATTAAATAAAATTTTATAACATTATCATTTTCAATAAATTAATACTACAGGTTTAGATCTACGGTCTGTGTTACAATTCAACCATTTCTAGGGGCCACTGAATGTCTGAATGGCCCCTACCAGCAGCTATTGAGTTTTCTTTGCCTTGATATCTCACAACCTTACAATTCTAGATCTCAGAGGGGGCGGTGCAGGTACAACTAACGGTTGTACCTGTACCGCATCATTTTTTTCTAACATAGAAAAATGATGTAGAGTTGACCTCTCTGAGCTTTTATGATCTTTAAATCAACTTGCAGCCAAGTTGTCAGACATTATTGGGGCTTATTTGGTAAAATGGCAGCAAATTTGCTTGTTTCATAGCTTCATAACCAGAGACTTTCTCTCCTCTGGTCTGTTTAACAACTACAGTCTCAGATCAACTAAGCCATCCAGGACTGTCAGCACAAACAGCAACTTTATATCAGGGAAACATAGACTACATTTGCTTTGCATTTCCCCCACATGATGACAGTAACACAGTATGATCCAATTAAATATTAGATTCTTGATTAATAAGGATTGTTACTATGTTGTTGTACGGTGTTTTAAGATCTTGTTTAATGTGCCTCTTTTTTAACTTTGAGCCCCCGCCCCTCCAAAGTTCTCTGCACGGCCCTGAAATTCAAATATCTTGATATTACGCAGTTCAATGCGCACAGGAGTTAGATTTAGGACTAAGACATGAATTGAGTTTTGGTAAGGGTTAGGTATGTAATGGTTAAGGTTAGGATAAGGGTAAAGATAAGGTTTAAGCTGTAGAAATGAATGGAAGTCAATGGAAAGTCCCCACAAAGATAGCCGCGCAAACATGCATGTGTTTGTGTGTGTTAAATAGCATTGAAGCTAAAGTGGAAAAACACACCTGCCCTCTTCACCAGTGACATTAGGTTCATGTTATACTGTACCACACCTCAAGTGACTGCAAACAGATTATTTATTTACCAATCACATAATCAGTGCTGTGGATGAGGGGAGGCAATGTAACTCTTAAATGGAAAGTTTCTTTTTACTGTTGATTGGAAAACTGTAAGCTAAAAGCCCTTTTGGAGAATATTGTCAATGCACATCGCGAAAAGACAACACAAACAAACAAACAAAAAGACAATGTGAAGTTACATGTATAAACACAATATATAATAAAAAATATAAACATTATGAACCTTTAAAGAGGAAGAATGAAAGTTACAGGAACTGACAGAATTTGATGTGCCTATCTGACGTAGAATAAATGAATGAAGTAAGTAATGTACTCTGTAAAGCAGAAGTTGTTGGATGTGTCTTCTTGTCTGTGTTGCTCTCAGAGCAGCACTGCTAAGTGTTGGAGTATCACATTATCTCATGTGTAATGAGTTTCTGCCACAATGCCAAAAAGGTTCCTAAGCAACCTGAAGTAGCATTTCTGTTTTTTTTTTCTGTTGCTAATGTTTTGATGTAGCACTGAATAAGTCAGCACCATTCATCAGCTGTAATGTACACGATTTACACACGGCATGTTGATGTGTCTAAAGATGACGTGTTAAAATGTATTTTTATGTGTGTTATAAAGTAACAATAGAAAAATAGTCAAGCTCAACAGATTAAAAAAATTAATAAGAAATATGTCTGAAAATTAAATAATTTGCAAAGTAGAAAAGAACACAAAAATAAAAACCATAACACAACAGCTATCATAAAAACCAACATAAAAACTGTATAGAGAGACAGATGACTAACTATTTAGAGATGCATAGACCTCGTTTATCCATCTGTTGTCTTCTGCTGATACAATAATGGGTAACAGGCTCAGAAGAAAAACCCAGACATCCCTTTCATCAGCAGCATACTCCAGCTCATTCAGTGGCATCCCAAGGTGCTGTAGAAGAGATGAAATCCCTCCACTGACTTCTGGGCTCCTTCCGGACTTGTTCAACATCAATTGAAAACAAAATAATTATTGTGACATGCTCCAGTAGATAGAACATGTCTGGAAAACCTCCGAAGGGAGATAGATGCTCAGGAGTCATCCCAGATTCATGAACCACCTTCAGATTTATGAACAGCCTTACTTGAAGCTCCGTCCAGATAATAGACAAGAACTACATATATTGCATGTATGCATGATCATCGGAGGAAGTTAATTTGGCTGCTTGTATCTTGAATCTCATTCTTCCAGTCTTTGTATTTCATGACCACAGTGCAGAATTAGATTGTTGATGGACTAGTGAATTGAAAACTTTGCTTTTTGTGTGGTCTCAGAGTTAGACTCACATAGCAGATCTTTATGCTCAATTCTGATTTATTGTTTTGCTGAAATCGGATTTTCTTTTAGCATGATCATTCGTATTACTAATTAATCCTGACTGCAATCAGACTTCTGCTAATGGATGTTTCCATCTATTTTTCAATTTTAAAGAGGTTGTGCAACAGTATTGTCATAAGATGAAGGAAGCTTGGAGTTACGTAGTTGATACTTCTTTACCAGATCTACAGTGTCTGGCTTATTCTGGTTCAGAATAGTGATGCATATCTCACGTCAGTTATGCAAAAGTCTGATAAAATATGATTACACTTTGAAAACTACCCAACACACATCCGATTTAGTACCACATATGGAAGTGGAACAAATATGGCTTGTTTGTGGTGAAAATATCAGAATTGAACTGCTTAGACTGCTATGAAAAAGGTGGATGTGAATCACATTTGGGCAAAAAAATTTGTAGCACATTTGCCTGCTGTGTGAATGTAGCCTTGGGATCAGAGGCGCTGATCTCAAAAAGCAAAATTGAGACCTGGAGGTTCCCAAAATCAACATACTTCTCTCCACAACTATACCCTAAGATTCTGTCTATGAAGAAGCACAAACTGAAGAAGTTATCAAGGGCAGCCCTGGTGAAGTCATCATACTCAACTTACCTTTCTGTTCTGGAATCTACAGAGTAAACACAGGAAGGCTAACTTTACTTGAGCAGTTGTTTATTGTATTGCTTTTGACTGGTGTCACTATTGGTTGTAATGAAAAAAAAAGTGAGGTGAATCTGGATCGTTTCCCACACAAAAAACAGCGCAGTGGGAGAGAGCCGGAGTCGAACACAACTTCTGATGGACCTACATTTGTGCCCTCAACATTTCTCTCCAGAAGACTTTGAGTCATTTATACGAGCAAAAATGACAAAGGCTTTAACAGGTGATCATCCCCTTAAGGAGCTAAGAATAAATGCTGAGACAGGCAGAGCTTGAAGCTCTCTGAAGTGCTAACGGAGCTATGCTTCCTCCGGTACTGAATATGAAACCACCAATCCGACCTGACCAAGGCCAAACCCTAAACAGAGGTTACCACCTACACCCTAAACTACTGTTACCAAACCGGACACAGAACTACAGATACTGGGAGATCCCGTCCATTAGGGCTCTTTTCATGACCCACATTTCATTTCCATCCTATTCTTGTCCTGTTTATCCTGTGTTATCGTCTAACTCAGACTAGGCTGTCACCAGCTTGAATTGATCAAAACTACTAGCTATTATCAAGGCTCTCTCTACTTTTAAGGCAATATTATGTGAGTAAAACTGGCGAATCTGAATAGCATTTCTTTTCCCCGGCTTCACAATGATTCTGATCTTCTTTTCATGGCGCTTTTCAAAAAAACTGAAAATGTGCATCACCACCACTATCTGGTCTGCAGTGTGAAGTGGAGCTAATGCCGTTCACTAATAGATCTTAGATCATACATCTGAAAATGGATTGTATCAGAAATTATTTTGTTAAATTACTAAGGTGTAATTATTGTGACTGATATTTTCATCTGGCTGTTCATGGTGGATTTCAGGTAACTGCAGAGCTCCTAATAAACTGATGTACTCTAAGGCTTGTTTAGACACATAACCAAGTTTTGTATATTGTGTTCATTCTGTCTGCAGTTTTCACCTTATGGAAGTCAACAGTAAAAGATCAGCATTACTACACGTCTCCCTCTCATCATTTGCTGTGGTTTAACTCAGTGTTTAGTCAGAGTTGTTACATCCTTGACGAGAACACTATAGAAAGGTTTTTCATCTCTCCTCTTGACCATCACCTATTCTTTCTAAAAAAGTGAAAACTGCCTGTACACAGTAAACTGATTAAACCAGCCAACGTTTGTCACAAAGGGGCTTTTCAGCTTGGCTGTGAAAAGAAACTGGGGTCATTTCTGCCCACCACAGAAGCCTTCTCTAATGACTCCTCTTAATCACTGTTTGGTTTTGTATTAATTTTTCTCAAAACCGAAACACTCTGCCGTAATTTAGTGTTCAATAATGAAGTGAGATTCAGGTCCGTCAGAAAAGTGCTGTCTCTGGATTCATTAACCCTCTGAACTCGGAGCGATTTCTGTGGGATTTCTGTTCCCTTTGCATATCAGTTCACTGTGGGCTCCTCTGCTTTGCAAAGAGTGAAAATGAACTGTTTCAAAGCCCAAAGAACCAGAGAAAGAAGAAACAATTTAATAACTTTATTGTAATACAGAGGCCAGAGAAATAGCAGAAGACTTTCTCATGCATTTCACAAGAATCATTATACTGTTTTGCATTGTTTTACTTATAATTATGTAGTAATCTTAACATTTTCCACTACACATGCAAACTAGCTGCAATATTTCAGCAGTGCTTTAACTCAAACTGATCATTTCTTTTGTTTTGATTGAGGAAGCCTTGCAGAAAAGCAGCACTGAACAAAATGTTAATGTTAGATATAAAAAAATACATATTTTCTGACCAATAGAGACAAAGAAAAACTATAACATTTTTTCTTAGTTTTCATTTCAAGGTTTCTCTTGCATATTTTTGAAATATGTAAGGTAAATATGTATGTTGTTCATAAAAGTTGACTGGGTATTGTTCTTATCTTCCATGTTTTTTATTTACTTATTATTGTCTACTTCTAGAGTATGTAACATTACGCTGCAAACTATTTAAAGCCAACATGAAGTTCTTTAACTTTAAATAACCCTGTAGCAAGTCGTGTCTTCTTCAACAGTAGAGATAGCAACGTGCCCACGCCGGAGCCGTCACTTTACCTTCTTTAAATGTAGAGCTATTTTTGGGCTAAACAGAGCCTGAAAGACTGACCTTGATTAACAACAGTGACTCAGTTTGAGAAAAAAAAACACAAAACAATTTCTGTGTGATGAGACGTTACAGATGTGAATCTTTGCCCTGAGGCATAATGACAAGCACAGTAAGAAACAAAGCATGGAAATGTAAAACATGATTCACCTCCACCTGCTGGAGCCTCTGGCTGGATTTTCTTATGTCATGGTTTTGTTTAAAGTAGCTAAACCAATGCTTTATTGTAATGGACTAATCAAATGGATGTTGGAGATTTGCAAAGAGTGTCCATGGTGACGAACATGCCTACAATCCTTCAGTACAAAAACAAGAATGCAAATTTAATGACGAGTAGAAATAAAACTAGTACGATCACCAAAAACCCCCACAAAATTATGTTTATGACGACACTGAATGGAAATAGCATTTCATTATGAATTATTTATAATTGAGGACTATGAACAATAACAGCACAAACCAGTTTAAAGACAACAAATGAAAAACCCTTAAAAGCTGTATGCAGGTAGATCTCAGTAACGTAAAGTGGACCTGTGGTGTTTGACTGGGATCACAGCCGCCTGTGAAACCTATAAATACCTGAGACCTCCTCTAAAATACCTGCTGATTTAAATAGTTCAAACACCACCGTGGCACCACCACAGCAGTCTTCCTCATCCTGACATCATGTCTGATGTCAAGTTTCATGACATCAGACATGAAGCTTGTTAATTCATATTTATACTTAATAACTAAGTATATATAGTAATAGCCACCGCGGTACAACCAATCAGCATCAAGGAAAATTAATCGGGCTCCTAGATTGCAGCGAATATTTTAATTGTGCTCTACAAAAACATTTGTAAACAAGCTAATTATCTGCAAAAATTTATGAGAGGTGAATCTGCCATGTAGAGTGATGTTTTCCTTGGACATAAATGCTGACAGGAACTCAATGCCTACAGCTAGAAACCAGACATCAAGCCTGAAATCCGTAGTGATGGACTCAGACCTGAACCTTCAGACCCATATGAAGACAAATCCACTCTGGACTCTGTTGAAGTTTAAAATGTTACCCAATCGCTTATGTTTGGCAATAACATAACATTATGTAGCTTACTGGAAGTTGCCTGCACTGTAGACAACCATCCTCCACTGCGAAGAGAGAAGTGTAGAAACGAATGAGAATGAGTATTTGGAAGCTGACCAACACGGACTGAATGACTTTGTTCAATTCTTCCACTGCCATTACAGGCAGACTACAAATCTAAAATCAAAGTCGTCTGTCACAACTTCACCTTCTGTTCCTGATTGGCCCTGAAGAAATCCTGCAGGAGAAACCCATCTGAATGGAAGATGGAGCCCTGAAGTGAGATTGGAGCAGAACAGAACTGCGTAGGACCAGGCTAGCCCAGTTCTGGCTCCCTGGAGCTCAGACAATAGACTTTAAAATACTTCTGTTAGTTTATTAATCACTGAACGGCTTAGCACCAAAATACATGAAATATATCTTACTTTTGTACCACTCTGTCTTCTAGTTCTAGTCTACTCTGCCCCCCCCACTTTCCCCAGGACCAGAACCAACCAGAACTAACATGGAAAAATAGTATTCAGTCTTTATGCTCCTCTAATCCGAAACAAACTTCCAGAAAACTGCAAAACAGCTGAAACACTGAATTTCTTTAAAACAATGCATAAACCCCATTTGCTTAGAGTTGCGTTTGACAAAAATGAGCATAGATTCATTTTAGTCTCATTCCAATATTTTACAAAAATGATTTTTAATTATGTTAAGCATGTGTGTTGTTTTATGAATTCTCTGTTTGTGAAATGTGCTGTCCAAATAAACCTGCCTTGCATTGTTTCATGCCAGTTTTAGATGTAAAGTTTCAAGTTTTTTGACTTCTGCATTATTCCTTTGCTGTGTTTTAGAACAGAGTCAATCGGTTTCTCAGAGAGAGAAAAATCTTTGGGTAGCAGCCATAAATAATAGGAGCTTCCAGTCCAACAAGCCAAATAAGACTCTGATGTTTCTGCTCATCTCCTGAAGGACTTGCCTCTGTTTGTTTCTGCTGTTTTCTTTTTTTTTTTTTTTAAATAAATGATTAATCCACTCCTCAGGCTTTTCATACTCACACACATGCGCAGACACACTGCAGTCCTACTGATTATTGTATTAAAAGCAAGGCCAAAATTGACTTTTTCATTGTGTTATTTTTAAGGTGGGAAATACAGAGATGAAAACTGGCTCTAGTTTGAATTTAATATATCAGAAAGATTCACTATAAATTTATTACGAATTAACAATACTCATGGTGAAACAGTGAATATTGCTGCATATACACATTTTATTTCAGAACTGGCAATTGTTATTTTGAATTTCTTTTAAGTTTTCTGTCCTAAATAGTAGAGGCAAATAAGTGATTAAAGGAACCTCTGACATTGCACTAAGTGTGATGAGATTTCCTTTCCCCACACTTACCTTGAGAAGGATTTTTAGACCTGGACCTATTTTATTGTTGTTACACAAAGACATGTAATTAAACTAGCAATCAAATGTCTTTGCTTAGCCACTGGAGCACACACAAAAACACAAGTGTGCCTCTAGTTACATAAATATATAAATAATAACATATTGCTAAATAGATATGTCATTTTCAATCAGTCTCAGACAATCTTAGTGATGGGATTGTTGAGCAATCTGATGGCCAATGGGAGACGACTATCTCTGAGTCTGGCTGTTCTACAGTGGATGCTACAGAATCTTCTGCCAGAAGCCAACTTTATTTCTTTATTTTTTATGCATTTTATAATTAATGAATTAACCCAAGTACTTCAAATCACTTCCGGTTGACTAAATAGAGGTTAGTTAAACTAACTTAAATTATGTGTTCATCTGACAAAGCAAACACTCTTTCAATGAACTCGTTTCATTTCTTCACTAAACATAAGCAAATTATGTTACTTTAACAACCAAAATTTGCTTTCAATCAACCGATACGTTTTAATTTCACTTTTGAGAGTGCACTCTAAGGAGTGTACTCTCAAACTTTTCAGAAAGTGTATTTCTGAAAAGTGTATTTGAAACAATTAAGTTTTTGAAACAACAAAAACAATTACGTTTTTTCGTGACATCAGACATGAAGTTTGTTAATTCATATTTCTACTTAATAAATACTTAATAACTAAGTATATATAGTAATAGCCGCCGCGGCGCACCATACAGGGTGCCAGGGTGGTGCAGGAATAGAGACCCCAGTCCTGGACACGGCTGTTGCAGGTTCTACCTAATTATCTTTGCTGCATGTCTTGCTCCTCTTATTTGACTTAAACCAATTAAATTGGACAAACTTAATTGAGTTACTTGTTACCAATTGTTGAGCAATTCAATTCTAGTATATTCTTTTTTCAGTTTGCAGGATCATTGAAAAAATTAATTAACATGTTAAAACATACATTTACATTTTTTTAATTCAAGTTGTATTTTAAGTAAGTTATAGGTTTGAGTGATATGTAATTTTGAATATTTTAGTTTTTAGTTTGGAACAACTTAAAAGTTTGAGTTGACTTAATTCTACTTTCTAGAATTAAGTCAAAGAGATTTGAATTATTTATTAGAAAAAAATATTTGAATTTGTCATGTTAACACACTTCATGAATTAAGTCATAGAAACTTACTAAATTGAGATGGATAAACTTCATGAATTGAGTTGGATGACCATAGCTGTAGGATACAAAACTGGCATCGAAATCAATTGTTTCAAGTAAAGTCGAAGTAAAAAGTTCCTTTAAGTTAATTAATTTAATTTAAATTAAATTAGATAAGTAACTTTTAAATTAATTGAAGACAAAAAGTAAGTTGTAATGTAAATAAGTCCATAAAATGAACTACAGCCAAGAACACTTTTTAGAGTGTAATTTGGAGAGACCTGTGAATGCTGGACAGAAAGAACCCATGAATGCCCAGGGAGAACATGCTAACTCCATGCAGAAACACTTCAGACCAGGATTTGAACTCACAACCTGCAAGGCAACAATGCTACCAACTGTTCCACTAGGACAAAGAGACGTGGTAGCATTTAAAATAGGAAATTTTAAATGCTAACCTCAAACACTTTTGAAGAAGTGTTTGAGGTTGACCCAAGAAGTTTACCATTTGTTCTTAATTGCTTCATGTTGAAGCAAAAATAATTGCTTCAACATGAACTAAAAATTAAATAGTAATTATGAATTATTCTGTTTCATCAGCAAACAACCTGATATTGACCTTCAAAGACAGAAAGATGATCCTCGGTTCAAATCCTGGTCTGAAGTCTTTCTGCATGGAGTTCAAATGTTCTGCTGGCTGAGAGCAACCCAGTTTGAGTGACAGCTTACTCAAACTGTTACAGTACAGTTGTGTTACCAGCGATAGATGCAGGTGCAAGATGGTACCTGTATCCTGTACCATACAGGTACCATCTTGCGCCTGTATGGGACAAAATCTGTCGCTGATGGTGGTATTAGAGAGGGGTGGGATTAATTCAAAATAAGATTTTTGATTTGTGTTTTTTGATTTGCTACATGGTCTTATTTGTTTTGTTACATGTTTTAAATTTCTTGCAAATGCCTTTTTAGTCATTTAAACATCATGAATACTTAATACTACTTTGCTTAATAACTAGCAGTGGTTTGAGTTTGGGTTAATTTAGATGGGGCCCACATAATGTCATAATGGTAAGAACAGCTGCTTTCCAACAAGAAAGTCCCAGGTGTCCCGACACTCCTCCATTTCCTGCTGGTATTTTGGCTCCTATTTACCTTATAAAATCCAAAAACATGACTGTTGATCTCTAAATTTCTTTAATATAAGTGTGTGTGCATTTTGTGTGTGTGTTTGTGTGTGCACGTGCACATAGTGTGTCTTTCTATCTTCACCTGTATTCAGAGGAACTTTGCATTGACTTCTATAGCCTAACCTTAACCCTAAACCTAACCATTACCAGTACACGCCTAATCCTAATCTAAACTCAATTCACACCTTAGTCCTAAACCTAACCCTAACAGCACAGGCTTTGAGCCTCCGGAGGAGCAGTCAGTCCTTACAATAGCATGAAAATGGTCCTTACAATATCAAATACAAGACACACACAAAACTTCTGTCTTGAACAGTCAGTATTCAGTGATGTATGCTACCAAAGGTTTTAAACATGCTCCAGTCTTTTGTTTGAGCAGTCTTGCTTACATTTACATTCTTCAGTAACCTGGAGACACCCGTTTCACATCTCTGACTTACAACTCCCACATGCTCCCGGACTTACACACAGTCCACAAGAGAGCCTGGTGTTATCTCCCATGCTATGGTTTACAGCACAATTACACTGAGTTACCATGTATTGTTTGTCTAGTGTTCAATGGGCATAAAATAATGGCATTTACTTCCCATCTACTCGCTCTAGTTCGGCAGCAGCCTCTCCGTCTCCAAACACACCACCATCATGACACGGCGGTCGACGAAGTGTTTGAAGAGTAACCTGTCACCTCTCCGTATGCCATTTCATGCATCATCATTGTCTCACACACACATGCTAACGCAGCGCCCCCGTCCCCTCCCACCTTCTCCGAGACGCCAATGAAAAATATCTATTATGAGACGAGAGTGAGGTGAACGCACAAGCGACAATAACACCGCCAACCTGAGCTCTGCGCCGAATCTGGTGTGAAGGTAACCATAGCAGCCGTAAAGAGAAGCTGCCATTATGACCAGAAATAAACCTTCTTGATGGGCGGAGGATCACTTTATACATTTTCACCTCAATGAATAGAGGCACAAAGTGAAGGCGGTGACGATGAGCGGGGAGTTCGCAAAAACAAATAACTGTGTAACTTTCATTTACGTCACTCTCTATTTGCACACATCTCATGACATTATGAAGAGATAATTTGTCAGAGTTGATAGGTTTTGAGGGCAGAATGAGCTTTTCATCTTGGTATAATTCAACTGAGCACTGCAGAGGTGTATTCAAAGAGCTTTTGAATGAAAGATAACTTGTAGGAGAGTAAAACCAAATAAATATGCTGCAAAAGACAAAAAAAAAAAAGAGATGTTTGAAAAGATGACCTTGAAGTTAATAAATCACGGTCACCTGATGTAGTCCTGTTGGAAAATTACAGACAGTTGATCAGATTAATTTGATCCTACGTTCTGGAGCCAAAAACAGTGCAAGACAAAGAAATACACAAACTCTGTTTGGAGAAGCTGCCTAAGAGGGAGGCAAGCACATTGAAACAAAGCCCACAAAAAGTTATACAGCCATAGGAAAAGGTTTTGCGTCTGACTCAAACTTCACCTGTTCAGTTTTGTGTGACTTGACGTTGTTTTCAGATACCTTGCAGAGTGATCAGATCCATTGTAAATGTGTGCAAATAACTGTATTAGATTAAAAAAAAGCTTACTTTAAAACTAAAGTCAATTTAGTAATTTCTTTCTGTGAAAAACCTCCATAAAAACATACATGAAGTCAAGTATGAAAAGCAGAATACTGCTTCAGCAGTACTTTCTTCCATGATGAAATATTCCTATATTGTTTTTTAACATTTGGAAAATGTCATAAAATGTGAAGTGTTGACAGGACCAAAAAGCACACAAGAACTCAAGACGGTGATGGAATGTATATGTAATAAAAGAAAAAAAAACATACAAAAATTGAAGATAAAATTTAATTTTTTTTTTATTTTTTAATTGCAATTCCAATCAAATCTCATCTCCCTTCAGTGCTCCGTCTGGACTTTTTCCGATTGAAGTTGATTCCTCTCAAATGTTTGTGATTGGTTAAAATTTAATACTTCAACAGTATTAAAGACGGGAAGTAAACAAACAGTTATTTCTCAGTAGCTGAGGGTCCAGAGCCTCTGGATGAAGCAAGGCATAGAACAGTGGGCTGGTTTGTAGCAGGCTACCAGGAACTGTAAACGCTAAAAACCTTCCAGAGAACACAAAGGAGGCGAGACGAGGTTGATACTCCTCTCGAGTTTAATCAAGGCTTAACGCAGTTCTTGGTTTCAACAGCCATTTATTGTGGACATGGTCTTA
>CAEFZY010077418.1:0-11226 GCA_903066815.1 Brachyrhaphis roseni
ATAGTATTGTTTTACTTGTGTCTGAAATACAACTTTGTCTTTTCTAGCTGTCATAGTGACTCAAAGCGAAAATTTGCTCATGCGGTTGTGACGTCAGAGCCTTACGCGCAAACAGCCCATACATAGTAACACAGCACTAAACAGGGCTGGTTAAAAAACATACGGTAAAAGTCACTGAGAGGCATTAACTTGCGTCTTCCTCGACACATATATTCCACCTGTCTCACTCTTACCTTTTCTGCTGGAGTGCCACTGGCAGCGTTAGAAAAAAATTCATAAATAAGCTGTATCGTTGTATAAGCCGCAGGGTCGAAAGCGCGTGACAAAAGTTCCGGCTTATAGTCCGGAAATTACGGTATAACCAGGGCACAGAACTCGAACTCATAACAGAACACTATGATGACTGAGGGCTTTCATGACATTTATACTTGTGCATAAACGGTTGTGGTATGTGACACTTTTACCCATGAAAAACCACTAGTGGAGGTTCACAATTCTCAGAATCAGCCTTATTATTACCCAGTTTGTTCAACACAAAGAATTTAACTTAGGTTCCACATTGCTCTCAATTTAAACATTTTAAATATTATACATAAGAAGGAAAATAATTTTTTTTTTGTAAATATGAAGCAGGGTTTGCCTTATTTGAATATTCTCCACCGTTGTTCTCTGTAATGTTGACAGAAAAAATCTGAAGGCCATCTGTCATTTTGGTGAAGATGCGTAAACATTTTCAACTTTACGTGCATAGTACATTGTGTAGGTGACTAAATAAATCAATAATAGTAAAAAAGCATCTAATTCGAGTATCTTCTCTGACTTCAACTAAAAGTCCAGGAGCTGACATTTGAGGAGTTGTGGACAGACCTTTGACTGGTGCAGGAGGTTCTGCTGAAGCGAGGGATTTCAGAATAACAAAAACTCCTTTGTTCATAGAGTCTTTTTGTCTTCTGATCAGCTGGAGAAATATTTCCTGATTTCAAAACTTTGGCTAAAGTTTGTAATTCCAGTCTTCAGTGCGGCAGCAGAGCAGGACTTCACCTTCCAGATCAACATCACAACATTTATACGTTTGATTCAGCATAAGTAGGTAAGCGATTTAGGTTGGTGTGTGTTCAGGCCTTAGTAGGTGACTCATTCATAATTTAATCGTTCAATTTAATTGTTCATATGTAGTTACGGGGGCCACAGCTAGTTATCACTGTGGAAAAGAATCTACATGTATTCTCTGTTAAGTTTGTTGAATAAAGAAACCCACTGAAAATGAAATGCAACTGAATATTTCATTATTATCAATTTAAAAGTTAATGAGTAGAGACAGAAGATGACAAGATTTTTTTTTTACCCCGTCAAGTCAAAACAATGAACAACAAAAAAAAAGTCTAGTGCAACTTCTGCTGGTGTTTGTACTGAAGAGGATGGGCTCCCTGACTGTAAAGTGATCTTTTACATCTAAACAGTTTCTGTCCAACATGTGTCTTCCTGACACTAGACCTGGATAGAGGGAAGGAATAAAGTTATGTGCATTATAATACAAACTACAATGAGGACAATAAGTATTTGAACACCCTGCAAATTTCCAAGTTGTCCCACTTAGAAATCATGGAGGGGTCTGAAATTCTAAGCTTAGGTGCATGTCCACTGTGAGAGACATAATCTAAAAAATAAAAAATAATAAAAAAATCTGGAGATCACAATGTATGACATTGTAATATTTTTGTATGTGTTACTGCTGCAAATAGGGTAACATGCACCTAAGATGACAATTTCAGACCCCTCCATGGTTTCTAAGTGGGAGAACTTGCAAAGTCGCAGAGTATTCAAATACTTAATTTCCTCAATGTATATCAATCCAACTTTTAAAAAAAGAGTGAAAGTTAAAGTAAAAACTTACTGCAGACCAACAAAGATGAACATGCTGATGAAAGCAAAGAAGGCAGAGAGCGCCGATCCAACGTAGGTGATGTAGCTGAGAGCTTTAGCATGAACTTCATCCACCTTCACTTCTGGATTCTATACAGGGAAAAAATAAGGTTTAACTATCAATCTTCAGGAGACATTTTGTTTGCTGTTTGTCTTTCATCTCTGAGTTGCTAAGCTATTCACATGGCTAAATCTGATCAGTGTGTTTAGTCAGTGCAGGAACAGGAGCAAATGTTTCTCATAGATTTGGGACAGAATATAATGCAAGGGTTTTTTTCCAAATATTTGTTAACAATTTGAAAACCATCTATGATATTCCTGACACTTTACAATTCTGCACTATTTTGTGTTTTGGCCTGTTATGGAAAATCTTCCAACAATAATTAAGATGTAGGTTAAAGTGACAATATGTTAATACTTTTAGAAGTCACTATATGGAAATGTAAAACTGTTGATTCTTGGTGATAGAAAAACATGATTTACCACAAGCACAGCAAAAAAGCTTAGATGATCGCAGCTGCAGATAAATTCATCTTCAGTTTTAGTGGTATAACAACCTTCAGTGCTCCACTCTAATGAAAGCAGAAAAACAAACATGTAAATCCTGACTTCATGCTTCCATCTAAGAGCAGAAAAGTTGTTTGCATCCATGTTGCACCTGTTTCATCCTCCTTCCAAAACACACATGTTCCACTGTTATCCTGAAACATAGAAAGGGAATCAAAATGAAGGAAAATTCTTTTTTTTATGTATGTATCATTGTATTTATTTAGTTACCATTTTATTGTGTTTGAAGATTAACTGGACCGGCTCAGTAAGATTAATGATTCGCTGGTTTCCAACCCTGACAAACAGGACCTGCCCTCCTAAAAGAGTTCCCTCTAAAATCGGCTGCGTACCGGAGTTGTTCTGAGGAGTTTGCTGCGAAAAGGAGACAGAATTGGCCTCTCTTTTAAAACTAGTATTCTTAGAAGGACAGCCTTTACAGCACAGGTGTCAAACTCAAGGCTTGTAGGCCAAATCTGGCCCGCCATAACCTTTTATGTGGCCCTCTAGATTCTAGACTAAACATTAAGTGTGCTTAAATATGTTATCAGTCAAATCAATGCAGTTTTTATCTGTTTGCTCCTGCTCCAATCCGTCCCTCCAGTTTCTTATTATGGAAATACGTGCAAAATCAACAAATTGCGCTAACAATTGGAAGTTTATTGTAGTTTTTTCTCAAAAATTGTCAAAAACTTTCTTAATTGTCAGAATATAGTCCACAATCTATACAGTGAGTAATAAAAAGTCTCATGTACTGTCATAAATAAGCGTAAATATCGCAAATATTTCCAAATCAGTACCACAAAGAGTTTGATTTTTGTTGCAGAAAATCACAAAAAGAATCCCAAAATCCTGGGGGGAATGAAAGACATTCAATAATATTTCCTTTTAAGAGTTCATTGATATTTTAACAGATTGTGGATGGGTTTTGTCAATACCTTCTAGCACAAGCGGCCCTTTAAGATCAGTCATGATCTTGATTTGGCCCAAAACGAAAATGAGTTCAACACCCCTGCTCTAAAGCCTCCATTTTGTACTATAAAACAACAACAAAAAAATCACAATGGAAATTCATGTAAATGTAAATGAGCCTGAAGGAAAGAACCACCTGGTGTGTTCATAATGGCACACAACTTCAGCTAGAAGTCCAGCTAAGTGTGTAAAGGATCTTATACTTGCTTGTTCAGAGAATCACACCTGAAATAATGTGCTGTTGATCACCGAGGTAACCACCTGGATGTTTTCCTCCAACTGTGTTCTTTTCTGTTTCCAAAGAGCTGATGATGGGATTCGGACCCTGTGACTGGACGTGGGGCGTAATTCCACCTTAATACCGGAACATTAATTAGGATTTTATTCAGAGAAAATCAGTAATGTTTCAGATCATGTCCTGTAAATGCAGTCTATTGGTTTACTACGTCCTAATAACATTTATGAACATTCCATCAAACTTTGAACACAGTTTATAAACATAAATACAAGACACATTAATCATGTAAATGTCAAAAGATTAATTTAGTTTATTAATGCAATTCAAAAACTGAAATTTATATTTTAAAACGTCAACAGAATTATACAGTTGAAACCAGACAATTTACACATGCTAATTAAAATGACACAGATGGGGGGTTTTCTCACAGTCTAAAGTGAAATGAGGCCAATCTTCTCTTGTCAGTCATAATTTTGGAAATTATTTATATTTACTATATGCCACAACAATGATAGGATGTCAGAGATTTAGTTATTAATATTTCCAAAATCAGAAGTTTACCTGTAGAATGATTACTGTCTCTTTAAACAACAATGGTAAGTTGAGCCTCACGGCTGTGAAACTTCTGATAGGTTAAACTCAGACATTTGATTTAATTGGAGGAGACGTGTAGATGTCCTTTAAGGCCACACCTGGAACACACCGCTCTGTAGTTTCACAAGGAATCAGACAAGCGATCAGGAAGAGAATTGTAGAGCTGCACATTCTGGTTCATCAATTTCCAGTTGAAGGTGTTATGCTTATGAAAATGTCCAACCATCATACCGCTGAGGAAGGAAACGACTCTGTGTCAAAAATATGGACATGTTTGGGTCCAAAACGTCAAAATCAGCCCGAAAGCAAAAGGACCAAAGAGGCTGCCTGACACTGACATGTTTCCCTGTGTCATTCTCCACAGTCAGTTTTTAGTGTGGCCTACACAAAGCCCTGATCTCAGTCCCAGAGAGAATTTGTGGGCAAATCTGAAAAGGTGTGTGTGAGTGAGGCAGCCTACAACCCTGACTGAGTTCTACCAGTTCTGACCCATTCAGTCAGGAGGAATGGGTCAGAACTCCAGCAAGCTATAGTGATAAGATTGTGGAAGAAAACCCAAAATGTTTGACTCAAATCATGCAGTGCAAAGGAAATTGAATTTGAATAAATAAACCTCAGACAAATTTTCTCTGTCATTGTTGTGGCGATTAGCAAATAGAAATAATCTTGGTGATATAAAACCAGAGAAGTTTAGTCTGATTGGATTGATGAGGAAAAAAAATCTTTGTATGTGTCTTTATATTTGGTATATGTAACCTTCTGGTTTCAGCTGAATATACTTTTTTCATTCTAATGATTATGGCTTATTGAAATCCACCATTCAGTTTCTCAGAAAATCAGAATTTTACAGAAATGTTGTCATTATGCATCAGGACAGCTTCAGTAGACGGTTTGTGACACTCGCTGAAGGGAGAAAAGGTCAGAGCTGAAGAAGATTCAGACTGTTGTTAATTGGAGGTTGTTGGGAAATAAAAAAGGTGCTCAACATCATAACCTTCAGAGGATGGAAGAAAACATCATTCATGAGATTTACAGACTCACAACACACAGACTGATGTTGGAGTCGGTAGTTAAATGTGATGTATTGTTTCCTTGAAGAGGTCAGGTTAGGATGGGTCTATACAAAACATGTTCACTGCTTTTCACCGAGTCCAGAGTCATCTGGCAAGAAGTTTTAGAGCATTCATTTCTTCCCTGTGCTGACAATGTTTATGGAGATACTGATTTCATTTTTCAATAGCAGTTATCACCTCTTTACACTACCAAATGTACCAAAGAACCATTATGGTGACCAGAATACTTGCCTCACCAGAGCCCAATGGAGTCTATGGGGTTCTGTCAAGAGGACAATGAGACCCTGGACCCAATAATGAAGACATGTTGAAAGCAACATGGACTTCCTTAACAAATCAGCAGAACCAGAAGTTGATCACTTCCATGCCACACCATGGAATTGCCACACCATGGAATTGACCTACAATCAAGATATGTTGTACAATACAATGATATAATTTGAGTTTGGACACCACCTCTGTGTTAAGAGCTATTTTTCATTGGTTTGATTATCTAAAAAATGAATTTTGGGTTTGTTATCTGTAAGCCATCATTTTCAAGCATTCATAGAAACAAATGCTTGAAATCTCTCACTTTGTGAAAAAAAACAACAACTATTTCTCATGTATAGAGAAGTACTCTTTGGAGAGTACTTTGGAGATAAAGTTTTAACCTCTGATCACCTCACCTGGACTGATGAGTTCATGTTGTCCTTAACAAGGTTACGGGAATGACTCCTTTGCCTGTAGGTTGCAATGTCATTTTCACATCAATCATTTAAATAATGATGCAGCACAAGAACTGCAGCAACCACAACAGGTTAAGCACAAATTTCACAGTAAGCAAACAGAAGAGCAAAAACATAATGGAGGAACTGTGTACTCCTCTTTGGCCAACAAAGCTGTGCCCAAAAGCTGATTTGAATGCAAATTTAAAGGAAAACAAAAAACCACTTGCAACAACATGAATTTATTAATGGAAAAAGAAAGAAGCCATTAAAGATTACGAACAGAAGCTTAACATCAACCATAAACATGACATCGGCCAGATCACTTACATGGTCCACGTTACATTAACTTGTTTTATATACTCATGGATAACTAGAGAGTTACAGCCTGTAAAATGGACACAGAATATGAAGAAGTCAGAACTGTTCATGGCAAAGAAAAATGTTTAATTAACCAGAGGTACTAGAAAAAGCTGACTAACAATTTGAATGTCACACATTCGGACAGAAGGTAACAACAATGGGCAGCACTAAACCTGGATGAATATATTAACAGCTAAACTGATGTTCAAACTACAAAACCCCAGAATACTCACCAGCTGTGGTTGTAGGGAAGCAGAGTGTTAGGAGATAAAGAGTAATCCACTTCATGTTGGACTTTCTCAAACAGATACTGATCAGCGACCGAGGCGCCGTGTTGCTCTGCTGGTTGCTTGTTGCAGTGAGCAGAGTTTCACATCTGGTTTGATCACACGCTGAGAGAGAGGTGGCAGAGAGGAGGAAGTGATTACGTGGATAAGTAACATAGTTAAATGTAACAAATTTTTAAATCAACTTTTTTTTTGCTAATAAATCCTCTAAATATGTTATTTATGGTTCTCTCTTTATGTTTCTGTCCAAATTATGACATTTTCTTGTAAAGTGTCTTATCTAGGTCAGAGGACTCCAAAGCTCTCTACACTCATCACACTCTGATGGACCAGGTCCTGTTTGTGAAAGATGGAAACCAGCCAGTCAACAGTCTTATTGAGCCAATCCAGTTAATCTTTTACCACAATAATAATGATTCCCTTTCTATGTTTCAGAATAACAGTGGAACATGTGTGTGTTGGAAGGAGGATGAAACAGGTGCAACATGGATGCAAACAATTTTACTGCTCTTAAATGGAAGCATCAAGTCAGGATTTACATGTTTGTTTTTCTGATTTCAATAGTGTGGAGCACTGAAGGCTGTTATACCACGAGAACTGAAGATGAATTTATCTGCAGCTGCGATCGCCTCGGCTTTTTTGCTGTGCTTGTGGTAAATTGTGTTTCTCTGTCATCAGTAATCAACAGATTTCTAAAGATATTCACATCCCATTTTAACATTACGTTAAACAAAAGTGTAAATATTTTCAAGGGTTTTGTATAACAGAGCAACACAATGTACTGCATTAAAATGAACAAATATAATACAAGGTTTTTAATGAACCTCTCAAAAGTGCTCCGTGTATTTTCATTCACGGAGCCTCTTGTATCAATATTTTGTAGAAACTTTTGCTGCAGTTACAGATTAGAGTTATTCTATTGTAGTTGCACAAAGACACATCACTTGGCCACTGGAGAGGACGGGTGGAATCAGAGAGGATCTGGAGTCCCAGTGATTCTCTCCACTTTCCTTCCCACTCTTTGCAGACACACATTCAAAGATACTTCAACACACCTGAGTCAAATAATGAAGTCATTAGCAGGACTCTGGAGAACTTGACTGGACACTGAGATGGAGACTGCTGTTGTAGAACATGCAGCTTTGTTATTTCTCTCTAAGGTTCTTAGGGGAAAAATAAATCATAAATAACCTGTTCTACATCTTCCACTCTTAGAAACAAAAAGTTTCTTCTGAAATACCTGAACAAGCAGATACATTTGAACTGATAAGTGATCTTTATATAGTGTGACTGTGATCAGCAAAGTAAATAGTTTGATCAGCAGCTTTAAATAAGAATCCAAATGTGTCTCATGGCATGTTCTTTCAACTTAAACCCCCCCCCCCCAAAAAAAAAACAAAACCACTAACCACAGAGACCCATTGCAACATGTGTTGTGTAGAGGCAGAGTTATTATTACACTGAATGAGACATTTCTTACGAACATCCTGTGTTATAGTACTTCAGAATGATCTTGGTATTCAAAACACTTTTTGACGGTCTCGTCTGCTTAGGGCTCTGGGGCAACTAGCCCCCTAAATGGAACTGATGTATATTTTTTTGTTTTCTTTTCTTTTAGTAATGATTTATGTTATTATATTAACAAAACACCCAATTTCATTACAAAGTATTTAAATTTTATTTTGCAATAATATATTTTTGATCATGTAGTACGGAGCCCTCCAGGGGACATGGGAATTTTTTTTTCTTTTATGTTCCCTCACAATACTGTACTGATCAGTTATGTGGCATAATTGAATACTGTAAGCCTTTCTTACAGTGGCCGCCGTACTTTCTGCCTTAATACAAGGTTATGTGAGGTTTTTCCATGTACCGTATGTTATGCTTTTCTCTGGGTACTCCGGCTTCCTCCCACAGTCCAAAAACATGACTGTCAGGTTAATTGGTCTTTCTAGTAAGTTGTCCTTAGGTGTGAGTATGTGTGTGCATGGTTGTTTGTGTTTGTGTTTGTGTCTGTGTTGCCCTGCGACAGACTGGCGACCTGTCCAGGGTGACCCTGCCTCTCACCCGGAACGTAGCTGGAGAGGCACCAGCACCTCTCGACCCCATTAGGGACAAGGGTGTAAGAAAATGGATGGATGGTGCAAAAAACTGATTGAAAGTCGATTTATTCACTGCATGTTTATGTCTGTTAAGGTTGAGATGGAACTGAACATGAAAACGGCCCTTTAAACCATTCAGGCAACCAGCACAACAGAGATACAATTAAAACTGTCAGATGACTTATTACCCTGCGATAATAACTCAGAAATAGTCCAAACTAGGATGTATTTTTATTTCTTTCCTACTTAAAACTTCAAATATTTCACAAAGAGATATTAATGTCCATGGAAAAACATTAATATCTCTTTTATTAGATATTAATAAAAGTATAAGTACCTTATACTTTCTGCTTTTATATTAAAGCAGAAAGTACCGCGGCCACTGTAAGAAAGGCTTACAGCACTCAATTATGCCGCATGAACTGATCAGTACACTATTGAGAGGGAACGCAAAACCTTTTGCGAGGGAAAAGAAAAAAAACTCCCATGTCCCCTGGTGGGCTCTGTAATGTAGAAATCATTCTTTATATGGGCACAAAGAAAACACAACTTGCTGTTGGGGTTTGTCTGGTGGCCGCGGTAGGTCACGCTTCACTGGTAACATGAGCTGCCCTGCAATTTGCAGTGGCGTCCAAAGCACCGGTGGAGGACAAGTAAACAAAACAACTTTGTTTACTAAACAAAAAAGAAGAAGGATAGAAAAAAAGACAAGATTAAGGTATGTTTCCATGTGTCGTGGTAATGTAATGTTTCTCATAAAGATTTATGGAGCTGTTAATGGAAAATTATCTGAATAGCGACCTTGAACAGTCCATTTATATTAAGGTACATTTATGTTAGCATCTTTGTATTTGTGTAACTAACTTTAAATTAGTTGATTTTCAACACGTCCCCATATGTTTCAGAGGTTTTTGGCTTCAAAACTGTGTTTGACAACAAACATCTCAATGTTTGACAATGTACCATGCAAAGCTAAGAAGACTCAGGCACTGGAAACAGGCTCCTTAAGCTCTTGCTGATGAGACAGATGACTTGCAGGTGCGTGTAAAAGCTCCTCAGGTCCACCTCGGGTGAACAGTAATCTGCTTACTCCCTCTGGTGGATGACTGCGAGAACTGCACAAAACCCACACAGAACTCAAACCCCAGCTTCCCAACAAAAACACTGAGCTCCTTTAAATCAAGGCTAAAAGCCACCTGTTTAGAGTTGCCTTTGATTAATAACCTATCAATGCATTTTATTTATATTTGTTTGATTCTGATGCCATTTAACAAAATTTAATGTTTACTGTTTCGTAACTCGTTACTGTTCTTTGTTTTTTGTGGTGTAAAGCATTTTGAACTACCGTGTTGCTGAAATGTGCTGTACAAATACACTTGACTTCATTTGACCTGACTTTGCCTTTTCCCTCTTGGACAAATTCCAGATGCCCATATTGGCAACGGAGAGGATAACAGCTCCATCATCAATTTTTTTTTTAAAAAGTGCAGCATTGTATTTTAAATAACAAGTCTGTAAATTGGTTTTTACTATGCATTTGACCCATGTGCAGAACACTCCTTAGAGGAACTAAGAAAAGGTTAATAAAGTTTATTGAACTATGAATAATGAATGTGTATCTTCATCTGGGAGCCTGGTGACGGGGGTAAGTAGCAGAGTCACTGATGATTAATGTGGAACGGAGTCCAAACTGGTGGAGACGAAGAGCAATAGTCTGCAGGAGAAGGGAGTGATTGGGTTCTAGGGTTTGAGTTCTTGTGTGGGTTTTGATCCAGAGTTGTGTAAAGCTGGGAGCCAGAGATCTGTGGAGCGTTCTGGTGGTGGTTGCTGGATGGTAATACAGTTGGAGGGCAAACAAGTTACTGAGCACAGACTTGTAGGAAAGTCTTGTAAGATTTTATTGCTTTTGTAATTCATTGACATCTTTTTTTCTGATGGATCCCAATTTTCCCTTGTCTGGCAACATTTTGTTTTCCACAGCAATATTAAACCATCACCTATAAAGTAGAAAACACAGTGGATCCTGTGTTCTAATTTCTAATCCAGAGCGCTGCATATAACGCCTTTAAAGGAGATCATAAATTAAGTAACAAAAAAATCCATAAAGCTCAGGGAACATAAAAAGACCAAACACTGGGAGGGCCAGAGTACGATGTAAAGCTAAGACTCAGGCATCGGACGACAGGCAATTTGGTTCCTTATAAGCTCTGGCTGATGGAACAGAGAATTTGCAGGTGCATGTAAATAGCTTAGCAGGTTCCCGTTCAGCAGCAACCTCCTGACTCCCTCTGGTGGATGGTTGTATGAACTGAACAAACACCCACACAGAAGCCAAACCCCAGCTGTTTGGTTGGGTAAATCAATCTATCAGTTAAACTTTGGATGGACACAGATGTCCATCCAATCAGGTGGACATCAGGT
>CAEFZY010077423.1:0-83541 GCA_903066815.1 Brachyrhaphis roseni
TATATATATATATATATATATATATATATATATATATTTTTTTTTTTGGAACTGGTAGAGTAAATGTGGGACGTCAGTGGACAGGATGTCTATTGATAATTCCAGAAAACAATTTTAATTAATTTCTCTGTAAAGGGGAAGTTAAAGCAATACTGAAATACACAGAAAATATTAAAAATAATAATAAAAAAGATTTTAAAACACAAAATGCTAAAGGGATGCATCACAGTGTGATAACTATAAACCTGTTTTCTCATTCTCTTTGACCTAAATGTCTAGTTATCCAAATTTTCTTGTACGTTTCAGAAATATTAGGAATTTGTAGAAACTATCTCAGGTAAGGACTTAAGGCTTGTGAATGCATAAATCAAAAAAGACAATTGTTGTTTTTCTTTGTTAAAAAGACGATAATTCCAATGACCCACATTTCCTATCCCTCTATAATTATAATATTTGGTCAGGTACGTCTGTAAACAAACTATTTTCAAGAAAAGTAACCTAATGTTGGCCAAATGAGATAATGGTAACCATGTGAACAACTCAACTTGCTCTGTAGCATGTGAAAGCCATTACTTAATTCACAGCACACGTGACCGGGTGGGTTGGGGAGGAGGAGGAGAAAAGGCAATGCTCACGGCTGTGTGACATGAATTAGCATTGAGGGAAGGAAAGGGATGATCTGAAGCTGCATCGACAGCTGGGACCACAACGCCTGACTGCCTGCTGTAGCTTCGTAAATGCGCAGAGAAGGCAACAGTTATTCAGAGTGACTTCTCCAGTCACCAGGCACTTGTTTAATTACTTCAAATTGGACTTCAGGAGGCAATTAAGGCAGAGAGAGAAGACAGCATGACTATGCAATGCAAAATTGCATCAATTGACACTGAAATGTGCAGTGAAAGGCAAGCTACCCTCTCAGATGTTTCCTGAAAGGATGGCAGACCTTCAAACGAGCTCTAGGTTTAGAAAGAAAAAAAAAGTTCCACAATCAAGGCAGCCAGGTTTCCAAATGGAAGTCTTATTAATTTGAAACTCAATTTTGGGAGACATCAGAGTTTCAAGATTCTTCATGAGACACTTCTAAATAATTCATAATTACCTGTTTTTAATGTTACAGTCCCACATCGCTTTGAGTATTTTGATTCCATAATTAATAATCACAGTCCTGGCAATAATTTATAGCTAACCAGCATGTAATTCTTAACAAAATATTTGTTAACAAAATATTTGTTATTTGTTGAATAATAACATCTTATTCAAGATGTTAACCCCATCTTGAATAAAATATAATACTATGATGTATTGTTGCATATATTAAATAAACATAAAAGATAAAAATCTAAATCATTTAATTTTTTTAAATCTATCTTAGGAGCTCAGGTTGCTCAATAGATCTAATGCAGTAAAAGTGAAAAATACCCAAACATTTCTATTACACTTTTATAAAAGAGACTATTTTGTAAACTAAAGGTAAACAAGTTTAAAATAAATTAACTCCCATTGCATAAAATATACATAAAAACCTTTAGTGCAAAAACCTCAACACAAGTCTTTAATCATAAATGAAACATAAAAAAAGCATATGGTCTTTAAATATTCCCTCTTACCATCCTGGAAGACTCTCTCCACATTCAGACCATAGGTGGAGCAAGTCTCGTAGTATGTGCAGCGTTTCAGATCGTTAGACAGCTTTCTGGCCCGGGAGTCATCAATCACTCTGGGATTGGCTGCACTGATTGCATCTAACAAAAAAAAAAAAAAAAAAAAACATCCAAAGAAAGACATCAAGGTAAGTGTTTGTAACTAGCCTAGAAACATACAGTATTTTCTGGAAAGTAATTTATTTATATTAGAATGTTATGTAAAATGTGTGTGTATTCATGATAGCTATACGACAAACACCTTGTGTTCCAACGAGGACCATTGGCACCTCAGCTGTGTTCCTGTAGCTGGATAGGCGCAAGAAGTAATTGTAGACGGTCTGAAAGCTGATCTCATCTTCCAGGCTAAAGACGAAAACCACTGCATCCACCCAGGCAGCAAACTGAGAACAAGGCAGAGACCAAGCACTGTGTGTGTTACGAGCCACCTATCAAAGGTTTTCACATTATCAGCACAAAATGGACTTATGGAACAAGTGTGTTTTAATGCAACTGTAGTTTCTTGTAGTTGTGACACAATCAAAATCTTACATTTCTGGCACATTAAAAAGACTGACAACTGACTTATTCAAAGATTAAAAACATGATGCAAGTTTTTAAAAAATATTTTTTAGAAGATTTTTCTGTAGGCTTTTTACTGTATGAGATTATCAAATCATTAAAGGCAACCATACACATAACCTTTCTGACAACACGAAGAAGGTAAGAAGATCTCACAAAGCAATGCGTTATGTGTTAATCTAAAGAAATTCAAAAACAGACGAGAAACTAAGTCACTGTCATATATCAATCTGGAAATAGTTACAAAGCCATTTCTAAAGCTATTTGCTCCATTTGTGGAGCAAATATCCACAAATGGAGACAACATGAAACAGTGGAAAATATTTCCAGGACTAGCCGGTCTACCAAAATTACTCTAGCAGTGTAATAACCATTTGACCATAAAAAACAGAAACACATCTAAAGCACTGAGGGCCTCACTTGTTGCAATTAGCCAGTTTTTGTGATTCAACAAAAAGAAAGGAACTGGGGGGAAAAAAAGTCATCCATCAGAGAGTTCCACAAAAAAAAAAAAAACCCTACAAAGAACATACTAATTCAGTTTTGTAATGGTCTACTCAAAGTGCACACCTAAATCCTTGAAACCTCTCCAAAGAGCCCAAATTAAAACAAAGAGTGAGCATCCACAGCGCTGTAAAAAAAACAGCAACAAAAAACAACCGGTTGATGGCAGCTGTGCTCACCATTGGCGGTACACCCAGGCATTAGATTTAAGAAACAACTGCTTTTTCACATAGGGTTAGGTTGATTTGGACAGTTTGTTTCCCTCAATAAATAAACTCATTATTTAAAAACTGCATTTTGTACTTATGTACTTATTCACGTTATCTTTAAAATGTGTTAAATGATCCAAAACACAAAAGTGTGCCATTAAGCCAACACAAAGAAAACTTGCAGAAGCCAATTGCATATTTCCAACATTGGCAGTTTGGATGTTACATTTTATCTTGTTAGTGCAGTTCATAAACTCCAACAGAAGGGGGTAGTATTGTAACAGACATTAATAAATTCAATGGCACGGTGATTATAAGCTACTGCAAAAGCTGCATGGTCTTTATTTTCATATTATCTGCATAGTTTATGACTGAATAGTAAAGAAATCCTCCTGTAAAGATGAGAATAAACTACTCATCTACAAACAGTATTACTGTTTCCAATATTATTCAGCAGAGTATGAGAAACAGTAACAATCCAATAACACACCCTCTCCCTGAATTTACTTCATTTAGCCTTCACATTTGCAAGGATTTCTCCAGTGGCACATCAAGCCTTTGAGTCACAACTCAGAGTGGGAACATGATGGAGGCCTTTAATTATACCACTAATTACACAAGCAGCTAAAAAACTGAGCCATACTCATATCTATTCCTTTATCTTATGAAGCAGTGCACAAGTAGAAATCAGAGCTTTTTTTCTGATTAGGTGTCAATTGCTGCTTAAAAACAGAAATAAAACATAGTTTATGGTGTTTTGCAGATTAGAGGTTTGACACAGTGTATGACTCAATTAAGTTTGGTATGTATGACTCAACAATCTGTGAAAAAATTCAAAGATTGTTGATCTGTGAATTTTTTTGTGATTTCACAGCAAATCATTTGAAAATTCTTGTTCACTTTAGCCTCAGAAAATCTAAAGAAACCATTTGCTAAGGCACATGTGACATATTTCCAACATAGCAGTTTATTATATAGCACAAAGGGAAAATACAATGTAAAAAAAAAAAAAACACAACTCACTTTAAAACATCAACTATTAAATTCATATGATGACATGATTTCAATACTTCACAAGCAGATGACAAGAACAAATACTGGTTTTTATTTGCTCCTGTAGTGAGAATGCTTGTCACTACCAACATAAATCTTAGCTTGTTCAGCCACCTCAAGCCCAGCATTCGGTCTGTTAATCCACCTTCTATCTATAGCTACTCTTCCTCCTGCCTTGTAAGCTCTTTCTGTTTCCGCTCTGTCACAAATCACTCCAACCTGCGTGCACTCTCTTTTTTGCTTCACCTTCACAGACGCCTCTTCATTACATCTAAAAACTCCTCCCACATCTCCATCTCTTTTTTGCCTATTCTGTCTTTCTTCTGACCACTTTCATTAAAAAACTCATACTGTGTACTTCTCCTACTAAAGTATTCCTCATTCCTCTATTCAGATATCATTTGTTTCCTTTTTGCTTTCTCAATAATATAGTTTGGTCAGAAAGAAATAATCAAGATGGATATCTTTTCTGTAATTGTGGTTCAAACATTCACAAGAAAATGAGACTGATCTCTCCCTGACTGTAAAGCATCGTCAGGGTTCCTAATATCTGATAGCATAATACCAATACAGATAATGGGCCATTGTTATGAACACAGGACTTCAAGTCATGACATTATCCTAATAAGGTTTTATAAAAAGAATTGATCTTTTTCCCCAATTAGTTTTATAGTCATTCCATTTATATTCAAATTCAATTCAAATAAAAAAAAATACCTAATTGATTTAAAAAAGAAGTTAATTAAATTAGTGCCTGCAGTTTCATAAATAAGATTAGAATCCTTTCTGATGCAACTTTGAAACAACATGATAGAAATGGCATAAACACCACTGTGGACCATTAAAACTGTAAATAATAGTTCAATTTCAAAGCAGGTGCCATCACAATGGATACACAATGTGAAGTCAAACATTATTACATTAATTTGAGACAGTTGAGCTGTATCACTACGTTTTTAATGACGTAGTGATTAAATGAATAACTTTTTAAAATACATACATCTAGGAAGACTGAAACTGTTCCTTGGAACAAAATGATTTGCATGTGGCTGCTTGGTGTATTTTATCTTTCTCTACACCAAACTCAGGGTGTTGCCACTCTGCTCCAAAATATCCTTTAAAGGATGTATCATGGTCTGTCGCAAACAGTTTGTGTCTGCATGACAGCTCTCAGACTGCCTCTGTTCAGAAAGCGTTGCAGCTTTAGAGCAATAAGATATTTTCAAGGATCAGCTCCTCTACCTGCAGTTCTGGAGGCCCTCCTTCATCTCTGATGAGAAGCAGGTAGCTCTGTCCGTCCACCACAATTTCTTTCTTGAAGCGTCCACCTGAGGAAGAAGTATTACTGAGATTATATTTGAAATGAATAATAACCAGGCAATTACAAAAAGAAAACACTGGAGCTGGTGTATTGCACACAATAACTACAGATGTATTATAAAATAAAAAAAAATTATATTGTTTCTAGAAATTAACATTTATTGAAAAATCTAAGGGAAACATAGAAAGAAAGACAAATAATCACAAATCCAATATTAAAACACAGGTTGATATGATTTATGAAGGTGTGCTGCCCTTTCTTGCTCAGTATACTGTGTTGTCTGGATCATATGCCGACAGGAAACCGGGTCCCTCTTGAGCCAATTATGTGGGGGAGAAATTGCCATTAAGCATGTCTAATGCATAGCTGCTGCAGAAGCCGGCTCTTTGCCACTATTACTGCACCGCTACAAGTCAAAGAAAGGCCAAACTTTCACTTCAAAAGCCTCATCAGACTGCTTATTCTGTCTGCACAGCTTCACTGGATGAGCCAGAATTTAATCAAGAAACTTTCTGCTCTGCAATGAAAATTCACAAATGAAATATTTTGAGATAAAAACCGCACTGAAACATGCATTACATCGAACTGGTGCTCATGTCAGAAAATGTCCCCAGTATTGTAGAGTAGATATAACATTTGAGTAGGTCTTCTCCTTCTCCCCCCACCCAATTCTTTTTCTGATATGAATATGTTTTTCCTTGCCACTAGCAAACCCGGCTGAAGATAAAGAAGAGACCAATGGGAGACGCACGAATAAAATTTGATTTTGCATATCATTTGACTGGTTCAAGATCCTGCTGAGATTAAAAACATTCAAATGAGAAAGTTGGCTGACTAGAGATGTCCCAAGGTGTGAAAACGGTGCGATATGAATACCAAAAACGCACGGAAAAAAAACCGCTGAGAGCAATTTGACAGAATTGAATAATGCAAAGCTTTGAAAAAGCTCTTGTAATAGTCATGACAAAACTCCATAAAAACATGATGCAGAAGACAGCAGAAACACACACATTTTATCTTTAAAACAATCTGCGGACAGTGTTGGGAGGATTGTTCCATTCAACCAACTTATTAAGAACTAAAAGGTCACAGTGGGAAAGGGCCATAAAATAGCCAGGGGCTATAATTTTACAAAAGGTGGACAGTATTTCCTGTTTCAGCAAGCAATAGATATCCACTTGAGTCTCACTTCCAGCCTGTTAAGTCCACTTTAGCCTGTCGGGCAAACCGAGGGTTCTCCCAGCCACTTGCAACGACTCTCAAGACATGCTTGGATGCTGGTTGTGTAATAAAGGGAGAGAGAGAGACTGATGGCATCGCAGCAAGCTTTTCCCCTTCTTGTTCTTTATTTTCCTGAAGTCGCAGTTTCGAAGCTGCACTCACAAAGGAACTCAAAGACAATTGATATGCATGTTTGAGTCCTGTTTGAAGAGATGAGGCAGCTCTCATTACAAAGTGGGATGCAGAGAGCCGAAGACTTGGTGCAGCACAGAGTTTTTATGGACTTTGGAAGCATTTATCTGCATACGCCAGATAAGATTACGGGAATCTCAGAAATGGGTTATGTGATGAAAACATACGGCTCTAGTGAAAAGAGGGAGGAAATTTGGATGTGAACCGTCTCGTTGCATAATCATCCAGAATTATTCCCTATTTAGAGATGAACAAATAAATGGCATCCAAGGAAAAAAGCCTCAGTAACCCCAATTCTTTCCGTGGCCACGAAAAGTAAATCCGAGTGCACAAATTTGCATGTGACTACAGCAATCACATTAAAACAGGTAACTACTGAGAGAAAGAGCCCTGTCAGTGAGCGTGGTTAACACGCAGCAAGCATACTCTGCTTTACACAGAGGCTCAGACCTTGACACTCAGCCACAATCCGACGGAGCGCCATCCGGTGTTGCCATGGCAACACACCCCGGTACCTTTTTTCAGATATCATAGCAAAAGCCCTGGAACAAAACAGTGAAGAAACGGCTACAGCGAAGCCTCTTCCTCTTCGCCTGTGATGCTTTTTCAACGTGAATACTATGAACTGGAGAAAAGCCGACACAAAGAGCACATGTGAGGCAGCTGCTGCTAATAAAACAGATATGTTGTATCAGTAAAATAAAAAAAAAAAATAAGAACAAGGACACCAAGAACTGACATTTTTCCCTGATTACAGCAACAACCCTTGCCTTGTTTTTGCAGCATTTCCGCCATTGATTTCTCAAGGACTAATTAAGTTATGCATTTTTTCCCCCTTCTTTTCTCCCTTGGTGCAGAGAAATGCCAGAAACTAATTATGTGCTTCAAGTTTCATCCACACTATAATTACACTAAGATAAAACACTGCAAAAAAAAAAGACCTCTTAAAGATTATAAGTTAACTCTGGGTGTGCCAGCATCTTCGTGGATTTTTGAAGGATGGACCTTGCAGAGCAGCAGTGGGTATTCTGGTCATGATTTGTCCTTGTAGACAGATTTTAGATAATCTAGTTTACAGTTTATTATCACAATTAAAATGATCATTAACAGGCTACATAAAACAATTAAAAAAAATATTTGACCTTCCCTATTTTAACAAGAAATGGAAATGAGCTTTGTCTTTATCTCTCCAGTTGGAAAAATAAAAAAAACTAAATTTTCTAACTGAACCTCAACTGTTAAATCCAAAACCAAACATTATTGTAGAAAGTAAACAGTGAACAGAAGAACCCATCTCGATGTAAGTTACATAATTTATTCCCAGTGTGGTTATCCTTTCATATAGAGTGATACTGAGTATCAGTATTGTTTGTTTTATTCCTCTGGGGGAAAAAAAAGACACAAAATGTTCCTGTGAAAATCCATTTCAGTGGAGTTTAATCTCAGAATACTATGGGATTAATAACAAGGGCTCTGTGTACTAATAAAGTGCCAAGTATATCACATTACAGCTATAAAAGAACATACAGTGGTGCTTTTGCGTTTACAATTGACTTAATTTTGAATAAATATAATCCAAAGCATGACAGTATTTTTCTAGTCATCTCCAGAAGACTCTTACCTTCAGGAGACTCTTCCTGCACATATGTGCCTGTCAAGTATCGGTGCACCAGGGCAGACTTCCCACTGGACAGATTCCCAACTATGCCCTGAAAGGACAAAAGCAAAAACACCATGATCATTATCAACGTGGCACATTGCAAGAAGAGAAAATAACACTAGCCAATAGAAAATAAATTCAGCAAATCTTAATTTTATTACTAAAGCTGTTAACATTTCTCTAAAATGCATAAGTTTTAGCTGAACTGACAAGCAGAGAATTATTTGTTCAGATTTTCACTAAAAGCTGTGACATTTAAAATTTCTAACATGATTTTTGTTGACAGTGGCTTCACCATGACATTGCATCTGATGAATAAACACTGAGACATTATGGATTTAACAAATACAATTAGAGTGCTGCGTGTTGAAGAGGCACATTTTATCTTTACACTTAATATAAAGACAAATAGTATTAAAAAGAACAAAAGCTGAAAAAGCTTTACATTTTATTTGCTACTTTTATAATAAAATAAATGCTAAAGTAAAAAAAAAAAAACTAATACAAAATATCTTAGCTGTGTACTGTGAGAAAAATGCCTCTGTATAAAATGTGTTGCAGTTCTTATGCCATTGTAACAATGAAACATGTTGCAGCAACTAATTTGTATGCGATATAAGCTGAATGTTTAAACTTCTCCCTAATGGCGAAATACCAAACATGATTTGTCACATCTCTAGCTGCACAATATATTGAATCACATAATCTCATTTTCACTGCGATAAACGTATATAATTCTGCAATCACAGAACTGCTGGGATTAAATATTTAGCAGTCTCTTGTATGTCAGGTCCTATGCATCAAATGCCTTGCTTGCAAATTATTTATTTGGCCACTTTGATACATTTTCACATGTTCATATGTTGTAGAATTTGGTCATCAAGATCATGACATTCAGGGTATTTCTTGGAGGTAATATAGTTATAGGGAAAAAAACAAAGAGGAAAACATATAAATCATAATTTCTGCAAAATTTAAAAATCACATATGTGCAATTTTAAGCTTGGTTGGCACTGACCAATGATCTTTTAGTAGGAAACACAAAAAATCTGATATTCAGTTTGCATCATAGTAAGCGCCACCAGCTCCAACTGACAACACTTTTTGGTGTAGAGAGTAACACTGAGAGAAGAAGCCTCAGAGTTAGCTATTTTCTCTCAGTGAGATGTTTAAATGCACCTCAGGCTATGTAGAGAGATTTCTCAAGATATTCAAATAGGCAGAAAATAAAGTCAAAATTTTCTGCAAAATGTAAACCACATGTAAAATGAGCTTGAGAGAGCTAAACACACACCAGATAACATAAATGCTCAACAAACACAGCAAAGTCGTCAGTTTTTTCCTGAATTTGATATTTTATAAATCTCAATGGTTAGAATCTATTCTCCTATAGGAAACAAACATGGGAAGTACTTTTCTATTATTGCTAAATGCTCTAACCATGCTCATTAATAATGTATGGTGCAGAAAAACTCTGACCAGTGCATCCATAAGCAACTAAATTCTAACCTCATTTGATTTTCATCCCATTATTGTTCTAACGTCAACATCTGCACGAAGCCGAACAAACCCACAAGCAGGTTAGAAAGCCCACTTAAAAGTTTCATTTTGTTTGAAGAACAGCAGTAGAGGCAAAATACGTTAACAGAAACAAAAGTAAAAGTAACACAGTTTGGTTCTTTATTAAGGCTAGGAGAGGTCCTGTAATATCCAGCAGCTCGGCTGCAATCACTCCTCTGCTTTCCTTCCCTGGTTTCTACACCAGACTTCAATGTAATGCCTCCAGGGTGAAATGTGGTGCAGGGTGGGCTGATGATGCCTGCATGTCTGGGAAGAACAAAGGATGTATCACATCTCGTCTCCTCCCTCTTCTCCTCTGCTCACCATCTCCTTCTTCTTCATCAGATCATTAGTGGGAGTTAAAGTCAGGTATGGCTCTAATTATAAACAATTTTGATTAAAAAAAAAATAAAAAATCTGGATTCAATCCAAGATGTAGATCAGTAAAATATATAAGCATTAAAGATATCTGGAGTTACTCTAAGTAAAAACAATGAATAAGAGATCAGTTTGAGGCTATGTACACTAAAAGCCATGAGTCAACAAAAAAACAAAGACTGAATGTGCCAGAGATCCAACGATCCTGCTGTTTTAACTGTTCAGCTTTGTGACCTGCTGGTATATGGGTTTTTATTCAAACGAAACGCCACATCAGCGGTACTCCATAACCAGCTTTTACTCTTTAGAAGTGTTTCCTACCTATCTGGGAACAATTTCAAGTGCAGAGTGGATCAAAAGCTGTTAAGTTGGGTTTTACTACAGCAGCAGATGTATCAGATTTTTTTTCTTACTTAGTAATGGTCTATTCAGCTTTTTCTCCAGGAAATGTGCTTTTTTTTTCTGTGTAATTAGAAATGTCCTGAAAAATTGGCTGGTGACTAAAATCTGTTCGACCTTAACATGACTTAAAAAAAAACAAAAAAAAACTTTTTTACCAATCAGTGAACGAAACATAATTCAACACTACTGTGTTGTAGTAATAAACACACTGTTGTTGACACCTATTACTGACAGAAGAAATGGATTAATATCACTATCTGACTTCATGAATGGCATCAGTGAAAGAGCAAAGATAAAAGCCATTTAAAAGGAAATTTTATTGTGACATGTTGAGACATGTCTGTGGAAATTTAAGCAGTCAGAAAATAAGAGTGCAAGACTTTGAGCAGATCACAGGAAGGCAGAACATGCTATAACAAAGTTGCAGTTTTATCCTTTTGAAATTTTATCTTCTGTCTCTAATAGAACATGTGAAATCTACAGATGTACACAACTTTTTGAAAATCTCTGGGAGATTTTCCACAAAATTTGTTTCCACACTAAACTTATGCTGGTGTACCACATCTTTGTGTTTCTACTGTGTTTCTTCTTCCATTTAAGTGTTGGGCCAAAGGAAAGAACAAATTTCATCTGAACCTATTGAGGGACAAGACGACCAACTACCGTTAAGTGTTGCGAGTGCCATGTTTTATATTGTGGCATTAGCTTTGTTTTTGATCAGCTTCATTACAAACAAAAAAAATAAATAAATCTGAACTTTATTACCAATAGCATGTGGAATAAGCATCGGAATTAACACAAGCTCAATGCTCCTGATTTATTTTTGCCCGTTGTTAGCAGTAAATTATTGTCTAAATGTTGTATTCTTATACAGTTCTCCAGCACTGAGGATAGATAAGTCGATTAGGACGGTGATGAATTAAAAAAAATGATTGTCTTTTCAACAAAAATAATATGAAGGAATGCAATAAAAGCTGGCAATATTAGGATATATATTTGCATAAATAGTGAAAACCAATGTGGTTAATGTAGTGAACTGTCTTGTTGGAATTTGATCCTCAACAAAAATCACTGAATAAGACAGAGCAAAAGTCAAACATTTAGTTCATAAAATGAGATAGGGATGTAATGACATAGCTTGGCTCAGGTTGTGGAAAATCAAACAGTTCTTCTACCTAGGCATTTGAAGCAAAATCTGTGTAGCAGTGATGATCAACATATTAAATATCCTTTGATAACTAATAAAACAAAACCAAAAATGTTCTACTGATGTCTTTACCAGTGTTGTCAGTAACGTGTTACTGACGTCGGAGCACTTTTTTCAGTAACGAGTAATCTAACGCGTTGCTATTTCAAATCCAGTAATCAGATTACAGTTACTTATCAAAATCACTTTGCGTTACTACCTTCTTTTGTTATTTTATTGTATTTCCTCTACACATCTTGTCGAGTGATCGACGTTTCTATGCGACAGTATCAGCAGCGACAGAAATGTAAACAATGGAGGGAGATGCACATTTTGTTGGTGGAAAAACAGGAACTATTTTGAGTTTCTGTCGCCAAGTCTGATTATTATAAGCGGCTTTGGGCTGTTTTTTTTTTTTTTTTTTTTTAAGTCGCTTGCAAATTTAATGAGTCGCAGGTTTGGACTCGTTTTTGAATGTGAAGTTACTCATTTGGGCCTGGAAGTAAGCAGAGACTAATAATAAATCCCATAATTTGTCCGTCATTAAGGTTGTTTTAGTCGGGCTCTCCTTGTCCATCATTTCCCGGATGATCCGTCCCGCTTTGTCTTTGTTAATGTAAAGATAATATATTTGCTGTGAATGACGTCGAGCTTTGCTTTGCGCTCCAGAAAACTGCAAACATCGAGATTAATATGAACGGCGCAATAAACGTGAAAACAGTCACGAATGAACGAGTCCGTAAAGTTGTGCAACTAATCGCAATTACAATTATTAATATTAAGATAAGTGTCACAAATATGTGCAGCAGCCATCTGAGTTGTGGAGTCGCAGGTGGAGCACTGTGCGCTGTGCTCTGACACCAAACGCAGGGCCGTAACGCACAATTTGGAGGCTGGGGGGAGGGGGCTTTAAAATCCTTCTTAGAGTTTTCCAGACAACAGTGGAGCACACAAAAACACACACAAATTACTAACATTCTTTTTTTGTACTGTTGTAACTATTAAGCAACCTCCCCTTCAGTTCAACCTTAAAAGTGGAGATACATTGGTGATGTTCCCATTATAAAATAGCTTACAACTGAATATTGGCAAAGATCAATGTAATTTTCACAGGTGGTGGAGCGTTGTTAGCAGCTGCTGAAAGTAACTAAAAAAGGTACTTTTAATGTAACTTAGTTACTTTCCAAATCAAGTAGTCAGTAATCTAACTAAGTTACTTTTTCAAGGAGTAATCAGTAATCCGATTAAAGTTACTCTTTCAAAGTAACTATGCCATCACTGGTCTTTACTGTTTAGCAGTTTCCTGACACCTATGTAATGTCTATTGCTCCATTTCGCCCCTGTACGGACACCATTCCTGCCTTCTGTGTTTCTCTAATGCAATCCTGATTTTTGTTTTTTTAACAACACTGATGTTTGGAGATCAGAAAATTCCATTTACTGCAACTGTGGGATCTGATCATAAACTTTTTCTTTTACTGTTAAGAAATGATTGGCAAACTTCTTTCCAACAACATGACCTTGTTGCTGACCACTGCTTTTTTGGAACACTTCATTTTAACTTTCACAAGCAGTTTAACAAAGTTCCAATTAACACCTCAGATGCATCGAGAGAAGCAGTTACATTTGAGGTCAACCACAGCAAGTTTGCCTTTCAAGTCACTGGTGTGAATTGGTATTCAGTTGGAAGTTTTTGTTGTTTTCAAAGAGACACAGCAGCAATTTAACCACAAAGAGAACTACTGGTAAAATACAGGAGTGCAGCTTTAGAGGGCATTAGACCATAAGAGGATGTTAGTTGTGCATTTGGCAGTTGCTGTGCCTGTGTGCTCCACTGGCGGGTGGGATCAGACCCAGGATGTGTCACCAGTCTAGCCCAAAACTGTCACTCATCTCACTTCCTGCAGCAAGCCACTTTACATCTCCATGCCAACACATCTCATTAAAAAAAAAAAGAAAAAAGTCACCAACTATGTGCCAGCAGAAAAGTCCGGCCAATTTTCTCAAATGTGCCTTCGCGTGTGAAATGCAAAACCTGTGCTACATGGACATGGCATGCTTTTCGATGACATTTTCAATCTGTCAATATGATGAAACCACTGAAGGCGAATCAACAGCTGGATTGCAAGAAGCAAAAGAAAATGTTACTCACCACTTTCAGTTCTGGAACTGATCGACTCAATGTCCATTCCTGACTGTTGACAAATGAGTCTGCAAACAAGACAACAAACAAATAAATTATTTACGCACAATAACTGTAGTTTACACCCAAATGGTTGAGTCTACATGAAGTTTTATGATTGACAAGTCAGTCGCCATACCCTTTTGATAAAACAAAGCTTATCAGCTCAGGACATTTTGTTCAACACAAAAATGGATTATGTAATTTTTTTTCTAACTGTATCATCACTTAATTTTATTTTCACTTGCAAAGGAATCCCTTAAACAATTTAATCTAAATTAAAAGTAGTGACTAATCAGCAGTCATGATAAATCTAGCTTACTGTTGTAAAACTGTTTGAAATATTGTCTCAAAATTAACTTTTTTTTTAAATTTCTCTTTCAATTCTTTTTGCCAAAATCTGCATCTATGGTAAACTACAAAAGCATGTACCAGTTGATAAAGATGGGCCTCCCATTAGGGGCATATCACTGCAGCACCACAATAATGATTTTGGTAGCTGGGTCCAAAGGCTTTAGTTTTGGAAAAACCAACACAATCCCTTTTCATCTCTTTGATATTGCAACATTAGTATTGTGAAAATAATTTTTAAATTATCTTCTCCTTATAAAAAATAGAGTATTAAAGATCCCTTTTTAACACTGGTTTGAGATTTGTAATAATCTTACATATAGCAACTAAACATAAGACTTAGTCTGTGGTACTGAAGTGTGTCTATAAGTTCAGGCCCTTCAAACACTAATTTTTAATGAGAGTTCCTGCTATTTCTAGGTAGCTTGCTGGTCCTGCACATGTGAATAAAATGGCATCTCTAGTTAGATAGTTAGCATATCTAACTATCTAGCTAGATATGCTCTAACTATCTGAGTCAGTTGTGTTGAAGACGGAACCTGGTCCTCGAGAACTTCAGTTTAAGACCCTGTGTTTGCTTTATTATGAAATTCCAATCTACTACTTGTTGATCACAGTTAAAAGCCTAGCTGACTGGGATTGTTATTAATTACATGGAATGTAAATAATGAATTGACATGCTGATATCTCTTGCTTCATTATATATTTTCAATATTTATCTTGTTAGAAATAACTTTGCCCTGATCTGAGATTGTTTTGCTGTTGAAATGAAACATTTTTAAGACTGATTATCAATGTCTGCTTTTTATTGAGTTATTTTAAAAGCAGCAGAAACATACATAGCATCAATAGCAATTCAAAATACTGAGACACTAATATAGTTATCACTGTTTTTGACAGAGTACAAAGGACCCAACCGTGTTTAAAAAGCAACCTCCTAAAAATTTAAGGTACTTTCTGGCAATATCTTTAAGTCTTAATCTTAGATCAAAAAAGCATTGCAATTTTGACAAAATAAATCTAAATAGTTTCAGAGTGATGATAAGAACAGCAACTCATGGCATGCTCATACCACACTTCTTATTCAGGCCAATTCATGTTAAACAAAAAAGTAACCTGACAAAACAGAAAACATGGTTTGCGCAAAACACAAACAAAGGCTAAATACCCTTTTTTGATAAGGATTAAATGTGCCAATTATCAGGCTTGACCGAACCTGTTTGGTTTAACAGTGACATTTGGAAACTAGATGATAGATTTTTGAAAATGGACAGAAGGGAGGATTATCATAAAGAACAATGGAAACTAACAGCACTAAAAACACAAATGACAACTCCACAAGCTGAGCCTGTTTCCCACAGAGAGGAGCTATGTGTCATAATAACAGATAGAACAAAGGCCCTCCTGGTTTGGATCATGGTGTTCTCACAATCTGGACCAACCCAGGGAAGCTGCAGTCTCCAATACAGGAACCCAGACACTACGTCTCCAAGGCAACAGAATTTGACCACCTCCTGTCTTTTACACATGTCTCAACCATAACAATTAAAGTACTCATCCACCATCATTACTGTAATGCTTTGTTGCAGCAACAGTGATTTCCTTTTGTGCCTCAGGTGAGAATGACTTTAGACTGAGGACTGATGAAATAAACTATATGCGAGGCCCTACTGTTACAAGGAACCTCTTAATTTTCTTTGCACAATGCATGACATATGTGTGAATGATTCATAAGCCAAAAAGACCGGAGCCAACAATTGTTTTACCTACTACAATTATCCCCTGCTAAAATGTTTACCGATTCCTGACCTCCGTTTAGCCTCACACTGCTTTTAGATGTCTCACTTGCTATGGGAGAGGGCTTTTCACTAACCATTGTGCAAGGCAGGCTAGTCTTTAAACAGCACACCTCCCGCTAAGCCCTCACAGTGTGGGTTTGACATGTCGTAACATGAACGAAGTCTGCTGAGGAGCAGGCAGCTCAAAGTAGGTTACAGCAGACTGATCAGATAAAGCTATCCCCTTGTTTTCTTACATTTCCTGTTGTTTCCTATTTCCTTTGAGTTAAACAAGCAGCGACTGGACACATTGTAGTGTGCTCAGTTTTTTTGAGGCAGCATTTGAACATTTTCCCATTTCGTCAATCAACAGCTGCAATGTGTTTTACTGACCAATACAGAGTTTGCAAAATTGTGAAGTAGTTTTCAAAACATTTTCCCCTATAGAACCATGAAAAGAGTGACATGCATATGTATTCAGTTCCATTTACCATAATAACTAAGAAAGACCAGTGTAAGCTATTTTTTTTAGAGGACACTTAATAAAAATATAATTAATATTTTTCTATATATATGTATAATGTCACTATACTTTGAGCTGAATGCTCAACTATGTGTGTTTGCCAGAGAATATTATTGAACAAGCAGTGTGAAGACCAAGAAACAAACCACAGAGGTCAGGGAGAAAGTTGTGTTTAAAGCAAAGGTATGTTTTAAAATGTTCCATGGAGCACTGTTCGATCCATAATCCAGGCTGGGCAAGAACTGAATTAAAAATATGCTGACAGGAGTATTAGTAATGACTCCACAAATCATGCCTTTATAGAGAAATTTCAAAACGAAAGCCATTGTTGGAAAAAAATACATTACAAGTCATGTTTCCAGTTGATCACAAGCCAGTTTGAGGATGCAAACTTCTAGAAGATGAGACAAAAATGTAACTTTTTGGATTACATACAAAATGCTTAGTGGCAGAAAAAAAAAAAAACTATCACTACACATCTCTGTATATAGGTATCATGAAAGAGAATGATTTTTTTCAGCAGGGACAGGGAAAATGTGCAAAACTAATGTAAACAGAGATAGCTGCATGTTATTACAGATTGGAACAGAGGCTCACATTCTAACAGGATAATGACTATAAATATATAGTTGGGTATCTATACATCTGCATATACAACACATTTTGCCCTGGTCTAAATGGAAACCCAATGAAAACATGGAAAAACAACGTACCTTTACCAAGTGAAAAACAGTAGATTATGTATTTCTTCTCTACCTTAAAAATCTCTCAAGAATTCTCTTCCTCAGCAGATAGCTCTATCATTGAGGAGAGATACAGTACAATTACTACGGTCCCCCACTAAAAGAAAGAGCCCTAATTGAATCCTTCTGTTCTTTGTTACATCATCCTTTAAATATGATCATCCCCACATTGCTGTGTCCCAGAGTGCCAAGGGAAACAGAGAGCCCCATAATTTCTGATGCCAACAGAGGACACCGGTTTCTTTGTTTTTCTCTCAGGAAAACTATGTTGCCGACTAACATGAGATGTCCTCCAAGTCTTACGACTCTGTACCACAGCTGCCCTAATTTTTTTTTTCACTTTCACAAGGGTAGATAATTTAGCAGCAAATTTGTGCAAATGCTTGTTATATGGGTTTGCGTGTGCGTGTGTATATATTTATACTGTGGGACATAAGTGGGTTTTGGAATGAGAGAGAACAGCTCTGAGGTCTACACTTACACACTGACTTTCCAACCAGACCATTCCACCATCAGAAATTACAGGCTGAGAATTCATCATGCAAACTACTTCAATCGCTTGCCAACCTCACAACCAAGTTTCTCAGTCTGGCTTCTTTTATCATGGTGTCCTGTCCAAAATTGGCCTGTAGCATCTTTCTTCTCAGTGCTGTTTTTCAAAAACACACATCCACTAACAAAATAACCAAGGAATGCTCTCATCTCCTGGGATGTATTCCCAAAACTCAACCTGTAATTTCTCTCAAAGGGGACAGATAAGTAGCAAACACAATTATGCTCGGCCAGTCTAGAAGAGTCTGGAGAACCTACTCTACTTAAAGCTCATCAAACACTTTGCAGACAAAAATGAGTCAGTTCTCTGAAAACACACAAACTACTCCATTTCAGATAACATTAACATAACATTAGCAAAAGTTGCAGTTTTAGCCATAATTTTTGAACAGCTGTCTCAGGTTTTATTGTTACTAAGAAAATCCATCAGATGCTACAAGTAGCAATCAGTGCAAGAAAGCCAACTACTATTAATCCAAAAAGAATGTGAAATTATTCAAAACCTTACACATATACAGTACCTCACAAAAGTCTTCATACTCAGATTTTTCTTTCATCGTGTAACCACAAACTGAAATGTATTTCATTTTGATTTTATTTGGCTGGCAAGAGTAGTCAATACCAGTACACAAAAGAGTGTGTTATGTATATTTTAAATGCAGCACAAGTGAGTCAGTGGCTGAATTGCCTCCCCAACTCGCCAAGCAAATCAAAAAGAAAGTTTTAAAGAAGCTATGATGTGTTTAAAAACAATATCCTCAGCTTTCAACATCTCGCACAACTATGTTCAATCTAACATCAATTCAGTTGAGTTCAGTTTATTTATATTACACCAATTCACAATAAAGGAAACATAACATATCAGCAACCCATCCAAAACATGGACAGGCTGGAGTGAGAACCATGCAGCTCGCCTCAAGGGGACACAGCAAACACAGAAGAAGGTGTTTGGGTCAGAGGAGGCATACATTTAACATTTTGGCCCCCATGCAAAACAATATCTCTTTCCCACTGAAAATGGCATCCTCAGGGTAAGATATGGTGATGGAAGTATTAAGCTGTGGGGATGTTTTTGTTCAGCAGGTGAGGAAGATTTATTGAGAGAAAATATTGCAAGAAACCATGTTGAAGGCTGTAAAATACCTGAATTAAGGTACAGGCTTGCAACAACCCTCAAGTTGCACCCAAATCAACAACAGAATGGTTTAGATAAACATAGTCAGCCTATGTCCAGACCCAAATTTAACTGAAAATACGTATGACTACTTGAGATGGTGTTCATAAAAAGTCTGTAATCTGAGTGAGTTTGAGCTATAGTTTGAAAAAAAGAAAGGGAAAACAAAAACCACATATTGCTCTAAAGCAAAGCTGGTAGAGACATACTCCAGAAACATTGTAACCCTAAATGCAGTAAAAGATGGTTCTACAAAGTACTGACTCAGGCTGGCAGAATACTCCCCCCCACCCCCAAGTAATTTTGAATTATTTGTTTAAAATATCAAAACTGCATTCTTTTGCTCCCACTTTACAATGATCCACTACTTTATTAGTCTATAAAAGCACAAAACAATAGATTGAGGTTTATGTTTATAACATGACAAAATGTGAAAACATTGAAGAAGACTTTTGAATGAAAATGGAAGCCTAAGTGTTAAATAGATCCCAAACTTCTTCCTGAAACTGTTTCAGGAAGAAGTTTCAGAACAGAAGGATCCAGGTATCCTAGCAAATAAAAGTTACAAAGAACAAAATGTACTCTAGCTGAGATTTGCAGGGACAGACGCTGAAAGACAAGTTACAGCCACTTGGCAGATTTCTTCGCTTTGCATATTTTACATGTGATATTTCAACATTTCACTTACTCTATAGCCCCTACAGCAGTGCAGCATTTTCACTGTTAGAGCTTATGTTCAGAACATAACTACCCACTGTGGAATTATTTCTTCTTTTTTTTAATTTGTAGACTTGGGAGCAGGCAGACAGAATCAAAAAGCAAGATGACGTTAAAACAGGAATTACTGTTTGGCAGAAATTTACAGGGAGTGATATCAAATGAGACAGCAGAGGGAATTCCATCCTCATGAACAACTTTTATGTGAGATTCAAGAAAAGCATACATGGATCTACACAAAGTCAAGGGAAATTTTCTTCAAAGTGTTCAAAAGTCAGAATGCGTTTGAACAAATCTCTATCACAACTCCTGGTAGGGTGTTGCTTTATATATTCCAACCTTAAATAGATATGTGCACTGCAGACTGTGTCAGCCACTCGAAGAACCCTGTGGAGCCCCTTGTCTTAATGCATGGTCCACTGATCACTGCTTGGTACACAGGTACGACGGAGTTGCTTTGTTCATCCACAAATGGGGGGGTGGAGACAGCTCCACACTCACCTAAAGTCCCTTCCCCCCAAAACTCACTGTGTGTATGTGTTCAGTTTTAGTCAAACTGGGCTTCAGCTTTCTGGATTTAATTTAAGAACAAGCACTTAGGCAGGTAGTGACAGGCGCCGAGTCCCACCCCGGGCATTGAACACTCAGCTTTGCTCAGGTTGATCGGCGCACCTACATTCCTGATGCCTGACTGAGGCTGTGGTGGAATAAATGGTCAAACACTGATTGTCAAGCCACCACAAATGTGTTGGTATCCATGGTAACATTTCATGGGAGAAAACAAACAAAGGAGTTCAACAGGGCACTTTAAGTACTTTGTATAACCTAAATATATACAGTAGCTTCAGTTTTTGACATAATAAGTGGGTTAACATCGGATATATGATACCTCACGTCAAGGAAGTTTATTAGTCATCACAGTCTAATTTTGTCTCCAGAGAAAGGCTGAAAGTAGGAGTTTATGTACAGAAAGCAACAAATCTTAAACCGGAGCCATTAATACAGAAAGTTACAAACATTTGGCTCTTTTCTGGCTGCTCTTTCAGACCACTGGACAAACACACTCCACTGTCAGAGTTAACCTTTAAACACTGTGCTTAAGTCGTTTTCTCCACTCCCCATCATTATTGCATGTAAGCCCTCCTAATATAGCTCTGCAAGACTGCCAAATGCATCCTCATTACTGCTACTGACTGCTTTAAGCTGCATTTCCGACAGAGTGTTATCAAGAGATAGTGCGGTACACAGTCCTGCTGCCTCACTCTTAAACAAGCTAGGTTGTATTCTGGTTTGATTTTATTTTACTTTTCTACCTATTTACTCAAGAATAAAAAAACCTTCTATAAGCAATATGTAATAGCTATGAAACAGCGTACAAAGAGGAGGGATACCCATGAAAAACAATGGAAAGATGAAGCACCCAAAATAGAATTTTAAGAGGACTCTCTGGCAGACATTTTTGAACCCCATCCAAATTTACAATTCCCCACATGTTTCTCATTTGCTTGTCCACATTGGGGGAAAATGGAGAGGGGAAGTACCCTTCTGCAATTCTGTAAGCTGTAACTTTCTTTGGAGTGAATGATGGTCTATGAATGGAGAGTGGAGCAATAAAAGAATGTCCACACTCTTGCAGGACTTACCTTGACCTTTGTGGTAGTCTGTGCCTGCCAGAGTCTCTATGGTGATTGGCTGTGCCTTATTATTCCCAGGCTGAGGATACCGGCCATTGTCTTTGTTATGGGGCTTCTGGCATTCACATTTCGGCTGCTCTTTCCTCCTGAAATGTTTGGCTATGAGTTGCCATAAGCTTTGTTCTTCCTGCACTGGTTTGGAAGATAATTTTGTAGGACACAGGGGTACCTCCATTACTTTGGTTTTCTCCCTGCTGTGGTACTGAATGTACTCCATGCCCCCATCGTCTGTGGGTTCATATGAAGCTGGGAGCGTTTTTCCTGTGAGATACGAGAATGGCCGTGGATGCATTGTCGTCTCCTCTCCAGAACTATTAATTTGAGAGTACTCCCTTGACTCCCCCTCAAACCCCATATTGACTTTCTCACGTGGCCGATTCCTCCTGATTCGCAAACTGAAGCTCCGTTTTAGAGAGGTCAGTGTAGTTTTGGAAGCATCAGATTTGTTGGATTTTATGAAAGATGTCGTATCCTTGTCCGTGTCTTTATTCCTATCTTGAGAGGTTTTCCCAAACAGTTTCCAACGAAAGCCACCTTTAAAAAATCCTCCTCCATCATTGCCTGTGCGGTTACTGTTCATTTGGCTGTCAATATAATCATCAGAGCCTTTCTTTCGTAGTTCCAGTACCGTCATGCTAACAGGCCTGGGTTTCCAGGTCCTTAGTCGGGACCGGAGAGGCACATCTGCAGATCCTGATGGCCTTTGAGCCAACACAGAGTTGAGGCCATCTACTACCCACAGTTCAGACTTCCTGCTCCTGTGCTGCTCGTTATTTTGCAAAACTCCTTCCCCTTTGCAGAGGTCATGGTGCTGTTGTTTTGATAGAACTGGGCCCTGGCCTGCCAAAATGCAAACACTCCTTGGCCTCCCAAGCAAGTTTTCTTGATCCAGGTGAGAATCTCTTTGCTGCTCAACTGGGTTGCCATACATACTCATCGTTCTCCTGCTGAGAAAGGCTTCATTCTGTTTCGGCCTCCGTAACACGGCCCGCGGTAAAGATCTGTGCTCTTCAATGGTGGCATGAGCCCCGTGGACCAGCCTTTCAACACGTAGGGTGACAGAGCATGACGGTGAACTCTGAATATGTTGCTTCTGGGTATCCGCCTGAGCTGTTAACTCTACCATGTCTCTATTGCATTGTGAGTTCTTGGAGGGCTGTTTCAAAAACCTGTCTGTCTTCATTTTTCTCTCCACCTCCTCCTCCACAATTACCTCCTCTTTGGAACTTCCATGTCTGCTTGTGCCACTCAGGGAGGGCCAGTTGATAAGTTTCTGTCGTGCTCTGCCCGGCCTCGGGCTGTTCTCCATTGGCACAAGATTCATTAGCTCTCCCTTTAGGTGGGTATCCTCCACCAAGTTGTTAGTGACCCACCCCATGTTGGGCTCAGACGATGCTGCATCTCTCTGTGTTTTTTTCAGGGTAATTGAGAGATGGTAAAAAGTTATCCCTTCCTGCTGTTGACTTTCAGTGGCACTCCTTGGGGTCACATCCACAGTTCCACTGCTAAGGAATAGCATCACCCTTGAATCAAACAGATCCACGCATATTTCTTCATTCACACACTAAAATAAGCATGAAAGGTTGGCCACTCTGCCTGGGAGCTGAAAGTCAGTTCATAAAGTCCTTCATTGAAGCCTAAATTCCTATGCCAGGCATAATCCTTCACCTCTGACATGGAAAAAAAAAAACTTCAAACAAGTTAGTGCAATGCCTCACTGCCACCTGCATCCTCTGCCTCCTTTACTCAGCAGACTCCCAAAGGATTTTTCACTCTCCAGCGCCGGTACCTGTCCAGCGTAAAGGATTGCCCAAAAGAAAAACAAGTTCTTTAAGAAAGACATATTTGGAGCAGATAAAAAAGAAACTTGAATCATCCCCCTTTGTTCTTCATCCGTCTTTGTTTGGCAAGTTTACGAACCGCGAGCACTGCTTGCAGTTGGTGCAGACAAACCCCTTAATCTCTGAGTTCTTGCCATGTAGAGCATGAGGGAGTGTGTCTGTGTTTGAACTTTCAGCTGCCTTCCAACCCCTGGGACACACGGAAAACAAGGAGTGGATCCCAGGAGCATTGAACACACCCTCCTTCTTTCTCCAGAGCTGGCAGAAACCCTGGAGATAAAACTAAGCATGAGAGCAAAGGACTCCTGAGCTGGTGTAATCAGACAACACTCCACAATAAACATACATGGATAGACACTTTGTTTTCTTCTGGTCACTGGCAAAACACAACAAAGAGGGATTCATGTTCATGTTTAGTGGAAAAATAGAGAATAAAGTATAACAAACCGTGATATACTTTGCACATTTCTGCGTGTGTGTTTTACCAGCTATACATGATCTATATAAATAAATACTAATATACACATAATGCTTAGGGTTTGCACACCAAATTGCAATAATTTTAACAGGATTTAATCCTGCATTTTTGAAAACCTGTGTTGGTAACTAACCATAAACCACAGAGCAGGCTTCAGGTGTCTCTGACTGCAGCCTACACTCAGTGGGAGAGCTTAAGCTTAATTCCAAGATTGGATGACAGCTATTTATGGTGAGGAAATTATTCTTTTTAAAGCACTGACAGTAACTGTGCAGGAAATGCTGCTGTGGGCATCATATAAATTATGCTCTGTGCATTGCAACATAACATGATTTTAATTCACCATATTTAATTAAAAGGTTTGAAGACAGAGCTACCTAAATAGAGTGGCAATGGAATTATCCAACATTTTAATTTCTTACCTTAATTTCATAATAGTTTGTTGCTTCATTTAGTATGCACGAAGCTGTGGGTTACAAAGACAATTGCAGAATGATAAAGCCAGATTCATCACACAGGCAACTGCTGTAATTACTGCATGGACAGAGCTGAAATACTGCCCCTCTGTGGTCATTTACGGAACGAATTTAATAATACAGGGGGATAAGAAATCTATTTACATAAGAGTTATCAATTAGGTACAAGTTTACTAGGACACCCTACAATTCCACCAGAAATACCCACACAATCCTCCATAATATAAAAATGTTTCTATATCTAATTTAAAATAACTATTTATCTGGTTCATTATTGTGGTACTGCCTTTTATAGTCTTTTTTACAGTGCAGTAATACAACAACAAATGGACTTTTCAGTCTATGTGTTATGTATACAACTCTACCCTGACAATTGACTGGAATATAGGTGTTATGATAAAGGTACTTTACTATTTATTGATACTGCACACATTATTGAGAAATCGTGTTTATGTATTCCATTTTTACTTGATAAAATTAGCAAATTTGAAGTTTAAAAAAACAAACAAACATCTTCCTTCAGAAATCTGAGCTGAAAAGTGGGAAGTTTCTACTATTTTGCCTTTTTTATTAACTTAGACTATTGTTGCCTTGTGGTTTAAAGTCCAAAAATGGTTTTGGCCTGAGATGTCTGAGAAAACTTTAACTTGATACATTTTTTAAAGATTTTACATTTCTTGGGAGAAACATGAGAAAGTGAAAGAATAAAAGTAAAAAAAAAAAAGGTAAAACATTACAAAGTAATAATAAAAATAGATTAGCACATAATTTGATAAAAATAAGAGGCTTTATTCTCCCACATTTGGCAGACCAAAACCAACAAATTTACCCAGTTTATTTCAGTATAAAACAAAGGATCTTTTATCCACTAAAGTTCTCCAGCCAGCAATCCATTTTGCTACAGTAAGGCAATAATGATACATTTTTGGTCTTGTGCTACAAGGTGGGCTAAACAGAAAGGTTTTAACACCTGCAAATCAAATGTTAAGCATCTGCATTATGCATTGCTACTTTACAGATTAGACTGCTTCTTATTAATATTGACACCCATTGCAAACGGAAGTTAACAAGTCACTGAACATAACAATTAGCAAATCCTACAGATTCAGTTTGATTTACCGTAATTGAAAAATCCAAATTTTAATTTCAGCATTAATGGAGTACATAAGAAGCCACCAGCACTTGTTCTCGTTCAGTGTTCCTTACTACAGCATAGTTAGTATGTTTGTATTTACCTTAAAACGTATATATCACAATTGTTGTATTACTACAGGTACCCCAAAGAAGCAGTGGTACTTTTAACACAGTAGGAAAACCATGGCTTTAATTAAAAGTTGCAGCTCAATAGATGTAAGTATGTTTTTAAGCATATCATTTAAAATTGAATTTTTTTCAATGCTGCTTAATAAAGCTACCTGAAAGATCATTGTAGGCAGCTACATGAGGTTCTCTTCAGTAAAGTCAGAATGAAAACAAAACCATTTCAGGAATTCTCCAGCAATTGTTCACAAACATGCCAAACCACAGAACATTCTTCTTGAGTAGGATATTTTCAGCTGTTAGCATTCTCATCTGACAGCTCGCTTCTGCAGATTTTACCTGAGTCTAGAAATCAGAGTTAGTGAATAAATTGGATGTCATCATGGAGCAAAATGTCCTTTCCACTCCACTAGACTGAGAGGTGTCAAGTTTGCCTCTTACTTCTAATGCAGAGCAGCATAGTCAATTTATGACCTTCAAAAACTAATCATAATTTAGCAATTCTACTGATTCTTTCCAACTGGGTTTTGACATTTTTGCCACTTACTGCTGTAATTTCCTGCAAATCAGTCATCTCCAGGATGTTTGTCCTTTGTTGATTTTGTTCAGTTTGCTAGACAAAAAAACACCCAAAACTTGTCATATATGCATTGTACTGTGGTAGCAGTTTCCAGCAGAAGCTAGAGAGTTACTGGAGCGTCTAACAAAGTGAGTCAAAGAGGTCATGTGCTGTGGCTCACTCTAAGTTGCTTCGCTCTTGCAATTCGTAATACAGGTGTCAGCTAGCAGCAAGAACCACAGAGAGGATTACAGTTAATCCACAATTATTGAGTTTTTGTTGCTGTGGTCCTGTTGTGTCCAGAGATAGTACGGATTGAATATGTCCAGGGTTTTCTAACACAGCTTCACCTGTTCATTCTGCACTGTTTTCCTTACCTTGAGAGCATAAAGTATCTTTTTTGAAAGCCAATCCTGAAGACTGCCGGGGAAAAATCTTTAGGAAAAATTGGTTTGTCACTTTTCTGATTTTCTACAAATCTGACAATATGTCGGCCTTGATTATATTGTGCTTATGGGCCATTTATCTCATATGTCATTGCAAAAAAAAAAAAAAAAAACTAAATGATTTTAATTTTTTTAGCAGTACAGGGTTTTTTTAATGACCTTTCCCCCATTCTTTCCAACAAAATAGTCAAAAAAAGCAGCATTATTTTATCCTCTTTGTGATATTGCAAACAAACAAAATGATCAATTTTCGTTACTAAAACACCACCGTGTTTTCCGCATAGACATAGAGCCAAATTCACAAATGTAAGGTTAAATTTGTAAAGAGTATTGGAAAATACAATTGATGTATATATAGGCTTTTAATAAGGTGATTGATTTACCTTTTAATTGAATTAATCTATTTTGCAGCCATTTCTAGTTTTTAGTCTTTTAAATGATATCATTGTCAGCTGTATAAAGCTCCCAAAAAATTTACTAGCATTCCTTAAGAATTACTTTGATTAGATTACATTACATTACATTGACTGAAATCTTCTTAAATCTTCACATTTTTCTATTATTATGATAAACTTTGAATATTATGTTATAAAATTATATTAATGGTATTTTAAAGTACTTTTTTTCAGAATCCCAGAAGAAACAGAGGGCCAAACAATGACATTAATCATGTCATTGTTTGGGCCTCTTTTGTTTCACTTTTAGGAAGTTTGTCTTCTGCTGACTTTTTTAAAGCGTCTTAGCAGAGCAAGTAAAGTAATGCAATCTATTCACAAAATCTATTTGTCTCATTCCAAACTGAAATCGTTCATTGGAATAGACCCGAGGTTACTCAGAAGCTGAAAGGGAAAAGTTTCAGCACTACATCGATTACCGTCAGAGCTTAGGAAATTTCTAGTGGTGTGATATTTCCAGAATAATTATTAGGAGAAAGCAGGGGACAGATATGTCTGAACAGCAGACGTAACAGAATGACAGCCAGGCTGCACTACAGTGTTTATATGGGGACACAGATACTATGAGCGACAAACGATGGTGTTGTCTGGCAGATTGTATGATGGGTCCAAGCCGCATGAGTAAAGCCTGCTAACCCCCTGTCAGAATCAGAACATGAGTCAGTCTGAGGAACACAGTCATGCACATATGTGCGCTCGTTCACAAAATTGGTTACGTCGGAAGCTGACACGAGAATCAAGGTGGCCCCGTGCGTTGCACAATGCTGTCTAGCTTCCTGCTTAAACAATGTTGTAAAACTTGCTCTGTTTTGTTTTGAAGATGATGGTGACTTCATTCCCACATAAACAACTGCACTGAGATGTGTAAATTTGTTATCTGTTTACAGGAAAACATGTACAGTGCGTGCCTTCCACATTATTCAGTGTTCAGTGATGGATAGGCAAGACAAATTAGTGCCAAGGCTTGTGACAGTGACTCACTTGATTTAATGAGAACAAAGCTGTTCATGGCTTTTCAGAGGTACCGGTATCAGGCTTTAAATACAGCGCTGTGTGAAAATGTGAATGTGAAAAATTCAAAACGGAAGCCGAAATGGAGAGACAAGAGGACCTCATTCACAGAAATATACCGTTGGTGACGAGGCGTCTGGTTTCGCTGAACAGATTCATAAACTGTGATTAGCGTCATTTGACACCAGATTTTTCAACTTAAATGCTAATCAGCCATTTTGTTTTAATTTTTTTTACTTAATTTGCCAATATGAAAGTTTTGCTTTAGTCAGAGACAGTTACATACTTGGGTAAACAAAATCTCTTATGAGGAGATCAATTTGTCAAAAATGTCTGAACTTTGACCCAGAAATGAAGCCACATGAATTAATTCTGGTAAAAACCCTGAGGAGATCCAAGAGGTTAGTCAGCAAGCAAACTACAATCGGTAGTCTAATCCATTTCAAAGGTGCATTCAAAACGTATACAGCATGGGTACCACAGTATTAATTTGATACAAACCATCAGAAGTCCAAATAAAGATTTGATACCTGGAACTTTGATTATGATTTAAATCTGCGGCAGCTATCGTGGATTCATTGTTAAATGACTTTATTTATGTTAAATGTTTTGCCAATATGTTAAATGTTTTGCCAATACCTAATCTCTAGTACCATCAACATTTAAGCAATTATTTCCTTTGTAGAATGGAACATCCAATAACATTGTAAAGGAAGACACTAAAATTTATTCATAGTAAAAAAATATTTTATAAAATTTGCCTGCATTTATTCTTAAAGGTACAACAAATATTAGCAGATGCCATCTAGTTTTAAAGATTGAATAATGCAGTGACTCACTTGATTTAATGAGAACAAAGCTGTTCGTGGCTTTTCAGAGGTACTGGTATCAGGCTTTAAATACAGCGCTGTGTGAACATGTGAATGTGAAAAATTCAAAACGGAAGCCGAAATGGAGAGATAACTAAAATAGCTCCACATATTTTGGTTGTTTTTTTGTAATGTAAAAAAAAAAAAGCAAATAAATAAATACATCAATCTACTCATATATATGTAATAACCTTAGGTGACCAATTAAAAGAAAGGGGGGATCTGAACAGTGTAGGTGGTATGGGTTATGAGGTTTTGTATAAGCAAACAATTAGGATGCACTGAAAAGTCTGTAATTTTTCATGTTCACTTGCCTGTGGATGATTTGGAAACCCACAAAAGCAAAACACCTTGAATCGTGTTTCAGTTGTAAAATGTGTGGAGGAGAAAGTGTGACCTTTCTCCACCTGTGAGAATAACGTGTAAAGCAATAACATTACAATGTAGCACAGTGCAAAACAAATATATGAGCCCTTTCAAGAATTGTAATACAAATCTGACAAGGAGATGAGGCTTGCAAAATGTAGCGATATTCGGCAGCCACACCTTTGCATTGGCACGTGACGCAGCTGTTCCCCTAAGACAAGTAAACAGACAGGTGTTTAACATGATGTCTGTGAAGAAACATTGTCTCATGCCTCATAAATCGACCACAACCATAATGTTTCTCCCTCAATTCATTCATTCACTTCAGATCTAGGAAAAGTAAAATGGAAAGAAATAAGGATGTAAACACGGAGGAATGTGAGATAGAGTAGGCCACCTTCCACCCACATAAGTGGGAAAGAGCTAGCGATACCATCTATTTCCCGGGTAGAAAGTCTGCAAATCATGTAAAGCCAATGAACTACCTAATTTTCTGAAAATACATAAAACAGATTAACTGATAATAGATTCATTTATTTGGACAATATTTAAATAAGACAAAAAAGTATCTCTTTAAATCCACAATTTTTAGTACTCTCACCAACCACTTTATTAGGTACACTACAGCGCTTGTTAAGTATTTCAGAAATGTCTTATCTACATGGATTTTTCTGCACAACCATCTCTTAGGTTTACATAAAATGGTTAAAAACATAGAAACAATCCAGTGAGAGGCAACTGGGTGAAAAAAATGCCTGGTTGACCCAGGAGGTCAGAGATGAATGACTAGACTGGTTTGAGATGATATAAAGGCAATAGTAGCTCTAATAACAACTTGTTCTAGTAAAGTTAGTTAAAATATATTCTGAGATAGTTAAAAGAGCTCAGAATCCCAATTTCTGAGATCTATGGGATTAGATCTCAGAATGTGGCATAAAAACCATAAAAAATATGAATTCATCCTACTACAGTATACAGGGAAAATAATCTTAATCAGCAGGCAGTCAAAAATCTGTATCAGCCCTGTAAAGCCGGATTGATGCATCTCTAGTTTATATGATGGTAAACCATAATAGGTGCATCTGCGATGAATTAGCCTATGTACGGGAACACAAAATCACACATTGAAGATTTACCCCCTTCATACAACTGATTACACGAAATTACCAATCCTACTTACACCCTCCCCCTTTGTTCATTGATACAGACTGCAAGGAAAGTTTATGATAATTATGCTTGCAGTAGTCGTACCGAGCGTGGGCGTAGAGCTTTTTAAAATTCAGCTGCACTAGCGATGAGCATACGTCACCATTGCTCCACTGCAGAGAAAATGATAGGTTCCAGGACGTCTGTGGGAGGCTGTGAAAAAAAATTCCAGACATTTCTGTCTCTGAAATTCAACTTTTCAGGGGAGAGCTTGCGCATTTGTACAGTGTGTGTAAAAGAAATATAGAGCTGGAGAATGGAGGATACTGAATGAGACAAGGGGTGTGTACAGAAACTGTGGAACCTCCGCTACTATCAACATGATGAAATCTGAAAAAGAATGTTTGGCATTCAGGAATCCACATAAAAACATAACACTGCAGGATTTTCTGTTACTTATGTTCAACAAATGTATTTTACACTTGTTTATATTATAGTGACCCTGCTGGCTGATGTATTAGAATCCCCTAATGCATCAACCAAAAATATTCAAGGTGCAGAAAGCTTGGGAAGGTTGGGTTTCATACTTGGTTTGGGTGAATGGAACAAACTGGGACAAAGAATGGAAAGATGAAGGCAACCAAATGGTTGGTAAAAAATGACAAAATTACCACAAAGAGAATGTAGGAGGAAGCTGAAGAGAGGCACAGAATTTGCAGGCAGGTTTGTGTGGGTTGGTGGCTCCCAGTCCTCCACCTCCTCCTCTCCATTTTAGCTTGCAAACCCCCGCTCACTTCTGTTGTCATCTGTGAAATCTCGCCTTTCCTTTCATGCAAATATTTCATTTTGTAACTAAATCAAACCGATTAGTAGTAGTAGAAATGTTAAAATGGAGTTAGATACAGTGCCTTGCAAAACTATTCATCCCCTTTTAACATATTTACATTTTATCACATCACAAACACAAACCTCAGTATATAATAAGAAAATTCTCAAAAGCTTGCCGTGAATTTGCATTAAGCACCTCTGAGTCTGTGCTTTGTAGAATATTATTATGCTACCCTTGTTTGCCTTTACCACCTTTGAACACAGAGAAACTGAAACTTTTACCAACTCTTCTTCACAAGGTACCTCAAGCTCAGTAACGTGTGAACATAAAACTTTAATCCTTGCCACAGACTAAAAAGGGTATTCAGGTCTGGACTTTGACTGGGTCATTTAACTGTTCCTTTGATCTAAACCAGTAGTGTTCAAAATCAGTCCTCAAGAACTGTGACCCGTTTTAGATGTTTTCCTATTAGCACACCGGAATGAAAAGAATGGGTAGTGAGCATGTCCCTGAAGAACTTCCTAGCATGTTGTAGTGGAGCCATTTTTAGCGTTGGAGCAGGGACACATCTAAGACATGAAGGACACTACCCTTAAGGAATGACTTTAGACATCGCTGATGACCTTAGGTGACCATTGCTGGATCTGACAGTCCAAACAGTCCATTGCTGTTTGGACTGAATGTATATGTCTACATTTCATAGCAACAACTGGAGAGCATTGCAGGCAACTGTAATTGTAAAGTGACAAAATGTGAAAAAGTTCAGGCAGTAGAAATACATTTCAAGGCATTTTACAACATCTCATCTGTCATCCACTACTTGACTTTCAGCTGCCTTATTGTTTTCTTCTGTAATTGTTAAAATAAATAGAAGTGCCAATCACAGCATCAGCAGATCACAAAATGAAGACGTGTTCTTGTGGCAGAGTAGGTCAACCTGCGTTCTATTCTATTCCCCATCTTTCCTTCCCTCCGAGGCCTTTGAGAGGTTATTTACAAACACAAGCCATTTAGGATTTAATTCTCATGTTTGTTGCTCAAAACCACAAGTGTGCCATAATTCTTTTCCATATCTACAGATAAATCGACTGTTTATTGTCCAATTCTGTTCTGTGTTTTGCTCATTTTCTTTCCACTGAAAAGAAAAAGAGGGCCATAAATAGCAATTATCAGAGCACAGACTTTTCCATAATTTTCTACACCTTTTATTTTAATTCCTGCAATGCCAAACATACATTTGGGGCAAGGATCTCTGAGCTTATGACACAACTGTTTAAGAAAAAAAGTCAGACAGAACACAATTCTTCCCATGATTGCGCTCCAATCGTTGCTATGAGCATAAAAATTTGGGACAGCTGTTGCCTGCACTAGCACCAATATTTGCTTCTATTAGGCAGATGCAGTTCATGAACCTCAGGTTTACAAAGTAAAAACTCTAAGCGGCCCCTTTATTTCGCAGCGCTCGCTTGTTTCCTGAAAGTAATTATGCAATCAGTTTTCAGCAGATAATAGCTCCTGGGCAGTGATGCTCCATTGTTTCAGTGTTCAGCGTGGGATAAATTGTTGTTACGTTTATTAAACTAACATATCTGTGACTGATGATAATCTGAAAAAAAATCCCTGATATTTAGAAATGGACCATTAGTCCACATGTCCAGAAGCTGAAGTTAAAGGGTCCTTAGCAGAACCATGGTAACAAACTTGCTGCTGAGATGAAAGTAAGAAAAAAACTAAGATGAAAAATCAAAACCATTAAAGTGCAACACAGGCAAGCAACATCTCTTTTACCTTGCTTATAAAGTGGGTTTTGAGAGTGAAAGTGAATAATCTGAAAGTCATTAAAGGTAAACCCATCACCGCCTCTACAAGAAATGGCAGACCATCAATATTCTGCGTGAGTACATCAATTCAGTCAGATAGCCAGACACAAAGCATTAGATTCAGTACAGTCTCAATATCCAGCAGCAAAGTGATGCAGACACCGACGCTGGAGAGGTCAAATCAAACATTTGTGCCCTAATTGCTTCTTGACAGATTTATCTGTCAGAGTCAATAACATGCTGCCACATTACACGCTCCCTGTGACATTTTTAGGTCACCTCATCACATCATTTGTCCCCGCCAGGTACATCGGAGGAGGAGAACAAGATATTCCATCTTACTATTTGCTTCCTTCAGAACAATGTAAGCACGACTGGCAGGTCAGGAAGAACCTGAACCAGATGCAAAAACGCTGAGTGATGGCGTATGTCATGAATTTCCTGCAATTTACCTTTTATATTATATCAAACAAGTCAGAGTTTGGTAGCATACTAATGGATGAGATGAAACTTCAACAAATAAGACGTAAACCATTTCCAGATACACAAATATGCTCATCGATGTCTTTTTTTTTTTGGTTGTCAGATTTTATTAAAAGAAGAAAAAAAACACGAGAAGATCAAAACTGCTGATCAATGCTGCTTCAAATCTCTGCAGGGAACCAGAGCATGCTGAATACACAGTTTTTGAAAAGTCACGTGTTGTTTGATTGCAGAGGCGTTGTCAGGTTTTGACACCTCCTTCAGGGAGCAGAAAATTTTAAAACATTTCCAGAAGACTAAAAGCTACCAAACTCACTCTTAAGAAAAGAGAAGAAATTAATAACATAAAAACAATTCTAAAAAAATGTTTTACTGAATTGATTTAACACTACTTTAAATATTATATATCAGGTGTTTGAGAAGAAACCATAATATATCACCCATATTCCACTTGCCCTCTCTGACACCCATCAATTCATATCACTGTCTCTACTGAATCACCACAAAACTAAGCATCCTCAGACTTGCATCCAAACCAGAGGCCGCAGGTTTTTCAAACGCTGACAAGACATCTTAAAAGACAAGTGAAAGCTCTCTCCTCTGAAAGTGCTGGAACCCAGTCAATGTGGTATAACTAGAAGCTTAATGTAATCATTTCTGCAGCTCTGCAGGGAGGATCCATGTTGGCAGCTTCTGTGAAAGTAAGGTTAAAGGGATAGTTCAGGTATGAGCGCGGTGTAAGACTTCATTCATGCGTTAATGTCTTATAGAACAGAATAGAATAGAAATATCCTATATTATCCCACAGTGCAATGGCAGCAAAGTGACACGCATTTGAAACATGCATATTCACAGATTAACATAAAAATGTATTCAAAAATATATAAGAACATAAGTAACCTTGTAGTAGATATAGGACTTTGATATGAAAAAAACAATGAAAAAAATATCTACAAAAGTGTTTTTAGTAAGCCATGACAAAATATTTAGGAATGTGATTCTGTTCTATGGACTTCATTTCCAATGTAGTAGTAAATACATGAAATAGTAAATATTTCTAGGGAAATATTTACTATTTGCAATTACTTCACACAACTCCACCTAAAATATCCCTTTAATATATTTTAAGTAACAACATGAAAGAAGCTGTTGGGGAAAAAAAGTGCATTTTGCATAACATGCTGAGATGTGTGTGTTTTGGACAGATCATCAGTAAAAAAGGTGTTTAATCAACCACCGCTGTGTTAGCGTGGCTAATAGCAGTGGTGGCTAATCTACCACAGTGATCACTTATTAATAAAAGCAAAATACACATCAAGCCTAAAAACCCAAAACTGTAACGAACTGAATGGTCTGTTATATGTGCGGGTAATGTTTCAGTGTTTTTGGTGCTGAATCCTGATAAGGTTGCGTTGTTGTTGCTATGGCAACGAGTCTGCGCATATCGAGAAGCCGAAACGAGCGAGAGAAAAAAAAAAAGAATAAGTAGCTTTGAGTTATTTTTTCCAGTTACACAGCACTAAATGAATCATACCTACGTCTCCAGGTTTCACTTTAACGGACTGGTTCTTCCGCGGAAGCGCGGCTATAAACGGCACGTAAAAGAATAGTCTCAGAAGGCGGTGAAATAAATTTGTGGTGCAACCTTTTGTGGCAATAGTTTTAGAACATGTTTCACAAATTACCTCATTTTGTTCGACATTCTCCATATAAAATCCAAACCAGCGCTGTTTCTCTTCGGAATTAACAGTTCATCTGATTCGTCTTCAGTTACCGTCTCATTCACGGCTCGCCTTAAACTCTCGCTGTCGCCATGTTGTTCGTTTTCTCCGCTCAGCGTGATTGGTAGAACATTTTCAGGTTGGGAGGGGGGAAGAACTAGTGATGCATTCATAGAGTGTCGGATTATGATTACTAGGGGACATGGGGAACTTTTTTTCTTTTGCGTTCCCTCGCAATACTGTACTGGTCAGTTATGCGGCGTAATTGAATACTGTAAGAAACACAATTAAAACTGTCAGATGACTAATTACCCCGCGATAATAACCCTGAAATAGTCCAAATTAGAATGCATTTTTATTTCTTTCCTACTTACAGAACGTTTCTGTTTATTTCATAGGTTTGTGTTGCCTTTCTATCCTAAAGAAAAAGATATAAAACTTAAGATATTTCACAAAGAGATATTAACATTCATGGAAAAACCTCACATAACCTTATATTAAAGCAGAAAGTACGACGGCCACTGTAAGAAAGGCTTACAGTATTCAATTATGCCGCATAACTGATCAGTACAGTATTGCGAGGGAACGCAAAAGTTTTGCGAGGTAACACGAAAGAAAAAAAAATTCCCCATGTCCCCTAGGGGGCTCCGTATCGGTCGGATAAACCATACTCACAGTGAATTCGAAGGCGATAGTTTATTATTTGAACGACAATTTGTACTCGACAGTTGAAGCCATTTTAACTATCCTAAATTGAAACTATCGCGATACATTGAGTATACTCGATACATCGCCCAGCCCTAGTTGAGGATAGATTATACATTCCTTAAAGGGAGTCATGATTAGTTGAACATGTTGACCTAAATATCTTCTAATTTTTCTTAACTAAAAAAAATGTCTGGTTGTGATAAGTCAAAAACTCAATTACTTCAAGAAATTTGTCTTTTGTTATATTTTTCACCCCAGAAGGTCGCCATTTTTTCACTTACACAATGCATGCTGGGTTGGGTCTGTTCTAGATTAAACACAGGATGGCTAACTTCACCCGAGTTGTTTTGTGTTTGGTGTAAAAAATATGTTCAGTCCATCCTGAGTCTAAGCTTTATGACAATGGTACATCATTAATCTAGAACATTTGTGATACCAAATCTTCACTAATTTCAGCAACCGAGATATTTTCAGCAATTCATATCTAAAAAAAGCTGCCACAAACAGGCATTCAGTGGGTAAAGAGAAAATGCTGCACTTCAAATGCTAACTCATTGTATGTGGATGCCACATTATTAGAAATGTCAGTATATTACATTTAGTCTCTGCCTCTAAATTGCATTTAATGGAATCATTTTGTATGCAGAGCATGTCAAAGTACATGTCAAAGTCCACACTATTATTAAATATTAAAGCCCCATTGATATTTTAAATGTTAGAATCTGCTGCACTCCCAGGCTCTGCTTTTGTTCCAGCTCACTAAGGTTGTTCATCCACTTTCCTTTTGTGTTTCCAAAAAAGACAGAAGCAGCCCAATGAGCTGAGAATTTCATTTTGGGCGAGTGGAATCTAACCTGTAGCCACAGAAACCACATAATAATGTGATCTTCCCTCTGGTTCTTCCTCTTCCTCCTCCTCCTCCTCCTTTGTCCTTCTGCATCTCCTCTCCCCATCTCAGTTCCACCCACCCACACGGTCCTCTGCCCCCCCATACTGATTGCTGAACACTGCATCAGCAACCTCTCTAGAAGAAAGGAGACCTGTTCTTTAACTAGACTAAAACAAACAGAGGCCCCTTCAAAGTTGCCGCAATGTATCCGGCTCATCTGCCCCACACTTATTCTTCAGATATAGCCCCTTAATGTGATTCTCGGTTATGTAACCCTACATGATAAAATACTGCAGACACACAGAGATTAATGAAATTCAGGGAAAGCCCCCCCGACACATCCTGGTCTGCGGGTGAAGATGACGGCAATACTATTTTTACTCAGGCATCTCCACAGGTACTATTGTTTCTGAGGTCACATGGCTGCGCACCCCAATGGGAAGCACGTTGCTGCAGTGCACTATTTCTGGGTGCCTGGTAGGAGGAGACAGGTGTGTGCATCCTGTGGAGGTAGAAACCTGCTGAAAGGTGTTTCAGCATTTCACTGTTTCGTGTGGAAAGATGCCATATGGCATAAAAAAACTAACCTGGATGCCATGCCTCCCACAGTTAGTAAAACTCAAAATTTTAAAAAGTCAAGGTCAATGTTTGGGATCAAAGGTAAAGGCATATCTTGTTTCTAAAAGATGCACCATTTGTCTGGATAAAGTCTGGATGAATGGCCGTCTGGCCAACAGGGTCACGGTCAACCACAGGATCAGGTTTGTCTGAAAATCAAACAGCACAACCCACAGTGCGCTCTTTTATATTCCCTCTCTTCCTCATTAAAATCATCAGCTCCTCTAGTTATGCACAGTTGTTTTCCTGTAGTTGTGACCTGTTTCTTAAGCATTTTACACATCTTGTTTATGACCTTTCAATCCTTCACATCAAGCATGTAACCGCTCACAGTGATTTTTGACCATGAAGGGTGGAAATAAACGTCAGAGTCTGCAATCTCCTACAAAACCTTGTGTGAATAAGTGATAAAAAAATATCAAAGGATGTGGTTTTCAAAGTTTCCAACAGAAAAATCTTATAGTACTGTTCAGTCTATCAACTAAAATTGGAGTAAGGACATTCATTGTTGTTGCACAAATGAGTGTAGCACAAGATCTAAAAATGTACTTCCATTTTGGTGGAGCCTGAGTCACAGTAGATATGAACACTTTTAGCTTGAGTTGTATTGAATGGCAAAGTTCAGCTAAAACCTGCCAGTGTACATCTGACCAGCCACAGCTCTCAGGCACAAATAATTCCTTTATAGAAAAGTGACAAGAAGGCGGCCATTGTTGAAAGAACTGCTGGTCACGCACGCAACAAATCTGGCCATTACAGAAGAGTTTCCAGATTGCTGAAAAAAAGTCCACAGAAGCTGTTTGTAATTCACTGCAAGCCATTTAGCAGACACAGATGACATGTGGAAGAAAGCCCAGCGGTCAGACGAGATAGAAATTAAACCTTTGGCCAACTTTCCACATGTGTCGGAAAACTAACACAGCACACCACTCTCAACACACCATCTTGTGGTGAAACACTGCACACACTGCCTAACATGATAGCAGCACTATGATGACTTTCTTGAATAGGAACAGAGAAGTTGGTAGGTTAAAGTTGATGATGGAAATGAAAAAAGTGGAAGTAAATTTGTGTGGGGAAGCAAGTGACTTCAAGGCTGTGGTGGGTGTATAGCCAGAGTGGAATGGCTAACATTAAACCATATTTAGGTGTTGAAGTGGCCCAGTCAAACTTCAGACCTAAATCCAGGTGAAAATGCCAAGACCAGAAAATTAATGTTCTTAGATCACTGAAATAACTGGCAAAACCGCTAGACTCGAGATGTTCAAATACTGCAAAAGAATTGAAGCAGTAATTATAGCAAATAGCTATTCTACAAAGTACTGACTCAGGGGTTCTAAATACAATTGCCCACCATACTTTTCAGATCTTTATTCTAAGTAACCAAGGCCAGATTACTGCTAAAACCGCACATTACACCAAAAACTACAAAGAATACAGTCGTGGAATCTGGGACAGTCGAGGAAATGATGAAACCGGAGAGAAAACAGGATCAAAATTGAATCAGCGCTAATGAAATTATTATAAGCAGCAGCCGAGTGAAAGGGGCTTTCAAAAGGTTACATAACTAACAAATACTGCCCTTCTATGCAGTCAGAAGAATAGCAAACCTAACCAATCAAGTTTCACCACAAGCTGTTTATTTAATTTCCTAAAAATGGGTAAAACAGACATTTTCTTAGGTTCTTGGCAAACAATCAATGTGTCAGGATAAATAGGTGTATTTTTAATGAAACATTTATTGTCAGTCAAATAATAGATGAAAATGTAAGAGCTGTCGAGATCACAAACTTCATCTTTAATCAGGAGAAAAATTGTAATTTAAGCCAGTTTATGCTGAAATTAAATCCCAAATAATTGGAGAGGTGACTGGGGAAGATCAAAATTCTGTTTATTTTAATGTGATAGAAGGGACATGTGAAATAGTAACATTGAAAAGGATTATTTGAAATGCAGTGGATCAAGTCATAAATTCATCGTTGGATGGAGTCTCACTGCAGTATATTGTCCCATCTGTGCATATTATGGCGATAAATAGAGAGCATCATAGAGAGAAGCATCATAACGACGAATGAGAGGGAAACAATGGTGGAAACACCATCTATCTAAACCGTTGTTATTTACCAATGAAATCCCAATTAGATCACTTTTCATGCAGCTCTAATGCACAGAGTGCCTGTCAGTAGAAAACCACATGATTTTCTATAGGCTTCACAGATACAGTATGTACAACTTTGCATTTATCACATAAAATTTGTATTTGTGCCTAAAAATGTGTGCATACTTTTCTGAGGCACTGAAAAAGCAGCAGTGACAGAGTTTAATTGGAAATTGTTAAAATAAAGGAATTGTTCCAATACAGAAATTTAAAGGAATTAGAAGAAAATACAACCATATTATGACTATTTACCTGAATGAAAATTTTTAAGAATCCACCAAACAGAGATTTTGGGGCATGCACCAGCATATGCTAATTTCCCAACAGGAAGAGGATTATCCTGCAACATCCTGATGGAGTAAATACACGTCAGTCGGTGAAACACTCGACAGATAAGAAGCTCTCCTTAGGAATCTGCCATCTTTTTACTGGCTTTCACTTTCCCTGTGCCAAGTAGACTTTGCTTTGAAAAAAAAATAAGCCATGACACATACACATTTGGTATGAAACAAACACCGCCAAGGATGCATAATTTACACTTGCTATAGGATCCTGCAGGGCACTGACCTTGAATTAAATATTCCGATGAGTTCCACGGCCTGCAAAATAAAAGATATGTGGGAGAAAGAGCTGCTAATTTTCCTCTCCACGTGTAAATAGCTACTCGGTCTGCTATAATCTTGTTGGGGTCTCCATTTCTCCTGATAGTCCAGCAGTGACTCATGCTGCAACAGATCCATCTATAACTGTTTTCACAAGGCGAAGGCATACTCACTCTCAAGCAATGTGACTGAGCATCTTAATGCTGATTTATCCCTTACTAACACATCAAACAGCCATATCATTGCTGGTTGTAAACAATTGGTTTTATTTACATTTGCCTTAGTGTTTTGTGCAACCGATCCTTTCTGAGACACACAAGAGTCACTGAAAGCAAAGACTTCTGGCTGATTGCCAAGGAACGTGACTGAAATAAAACAACCGCAGAGAGAATATTCCGGGCTCTGGTGTAGGGAATGATCGATTTCATTGTGGCTACTCACTCAAGGGGGAAAAAATGGAGATAAAGAATGACAAAACTTAAATTCTGAGGTAAGAAGCACAAAAATATATGCAAAGGTGACAACAGAACATACACCTTCTGTTGCGGCACGCATTGGTGCTCCTTTCATGAGGTACATCTGCTTTGTTTCAATCAGTTGAAATGCATAAACCGAGCCTCAGGGAAAGTAGAGCAGATACATTATGTTGGCGTATATATGTGGTGGCCAAGGTCAGCCACAGGGGGTCGCTGTTGCCGCATAAAATTATAAAGCATGTGTACAACTCATAGCTACTAAAAACATACAGGAATGGACTTGCTGTACAACCAGGACATATAAAGAACATTTTTAAGAATATCGATAACATGTATCAGCGTGTTTTCAGTGCAAGGTTTTCAATCACCAGCAGCACACTGAGATCCAGTGTGTCCACACATAAAGACAGCTTGCCAGGTCGTGCTCAGTGTGGACAATCATCTTTGCACACCGAGAGGCTGGAAGACAGATATTACATAAGGAGCTCATCAGTGGGGTAGTGGCCCACGCACTCAGGCATCCTCAGAGGAATCTCATACTGTTGATCGGCCTCTCACTCAAAGTAGGAACAAAATGGCTGAGGTGACTGCCTGAGGAAGGAAACTGCAGCAGAGAAACTGGAAATTTATGGGAATAATTAGCTGCTCCTTGCAAATGTGAGTTGGGCAGCAAAATGATTGAGGTGTTATGGCAGCAGACATCCTTGTTTGCTCAGTATATTACCAGAAGATAAAGCTCAGCAGATTTGGGGTTTTATCTATACATTAAAATGCTATATGTAAAGGAACATAAAAAACTGAATCTCATTTTCACATATTTTCCTAAAATAAAAATGTATACGATACAGATTCATTACACAAAGTGAAATACTCCAAATCCCTATTTCTTGTCATTTTTATTAGGATGGTTTACAGATAATAATAACTCAAAATTACTGCATTAATATGCCATAGATGGAGGTGATCAGCCTATGGCACAGCCGCACTGCTGAGGATTAATGTAAACATAGATTGCTTTGATAGCAGAATTTAAGTCATCTGCATTGTTGGGTCTGCTGTCTTTTATCTTCATTTTGACAATACCACATTGATTCTCTTTGGGGTTCAGGTCAGGTGAGATGGCAGGCAAATCGAGCACAGTAACACAGTTGTCAGTGAAAAAGCTTTTGTTATCGTTGGCAGTGTGGCCAGGTGCCATGTTCCGCTAGAAAATTAAATCAGCATCTCCAGAAAGCTTGTCAGCAGGATGTGCTCGAAAATTTCCTGGTAGCTGGCTGCACTGACTGTGGACTTCAGATAACCCGATGGACCAACACCAGAAAATGACTTCAAATAAAATCCAAACTTTATTTTAATCTGAGTGGTTTGACATGAGGAATGTTACATTTGTGACCCTTGTGTAGGATTGCCAGTGCATTGTGAATCTTAACATGCTGACTCGAGCCTCAGTCTTTGTGACGCTCTCCCAAATTCTTCAATGAATTTGGGTGGATAATCCTCCCAAGGCGGCTATTATCCCTGTCACTGATGCATACTTTCCCATCACACTTTTTCCTTCCTCTCAACTTTCTATAAATATGCTTGGTTGTGAATAACCAGCTTATTTAGCAATGACTTTTTGTATTTTGCCACCTTGTGGGGGTAATTAAGGTGGTGTCTTTAGGACGTAGGGCATAATATGACACGTATACATTAAAAAGGCTTTTTTAAATTGGTGTTGTAATTATCTGAGTCATTATCTGTGCGCCATATCCATAAAAACTACAAGAAATTAAGGTTTGAAATTTTTCACTGTATGCATAATGATTCAATGTAAATGTTTCACTTATAAAATTACTTAAACAAAATTTGACGATATTCTCATTTTTTGAGCTGTGTCTGTATGTAAATTACCACCATTTTTTCTTGTTTAGCCCCTCAGCTGTTATTTTGCAGCACAACCTGTAAACAAATAGTGAAATTATTGGGACAGTGCTTCATCGCACTTACAGTCCATATTAATGTGAAAACCACAAGACCCTTGACCTTTAATTAGAGGTCGCCTTTTTACAAGTCAGCACGATTCCTTCCTCTTAGCACTTCTCACCGTGTGACAGAGAACGTGTGAACAGAAGAAATGTAATGACAACTGTGTTTGCAAGCTTATACAAGCACACACTCAGAGTTAATGTTAAAGCATTTTGAGCTTTAGCAGAAAACATTTCACAACTAAATGATTCACTCCTACAGTGAAGTCAATTTTTTACATAATAAATAAAATACCACTAATTTATTTGGTGTAATTTCTACCATAGTGACCGGTTCCGTTCTTCTTGTGCTTACATAACAGGAAACCACAAACATAAACTGATAAACATGATATAAATTATTTCTGTTCTTAGTGTCATTATGTTTCAGGATATTGCAAATTTCTGAACACAAATATGCTATCATATCTGAAACAACTGCACACATGCAATCAAAAATATATAAACATACATAGACAGTATGTTTTCTTCGCTTCCAGTTGGATAAGTGAACAAAACACAATAAAAGTGTGCTCTCTCTTTATGGTGAATGTAAGTTCTAAGTAACAAATATGGTTCAGTGTCATATATGGTTGCTGCACATATAAAACGAATTAGATGTCGTTACAAACTATTGATTAGCACTTTTGACTTTAAAAATAGTATTAAACCAGTGGCACATAAATAAGCTAAAATTAACTTAACTTAAATGTGATGTTATTCTCATATCTAAGTTTTGACTTCCAAGACAAACCTGAAGAATGTGACCTGATAAGCGCTATCAGGTCACACTCTTCGGTGAGGAGGTTTCTTCTGAATAACAAAGACTAGTAACTATGTTCAGAAATTGAGTTAGAGAATCAACCAGTTGTTTCTAAAAAGGAGGTCACTAAGACAGAAATTAAATCCTTTCCTTCTCAAATTACACATGCTATGTATTAGTTTTAAAATGATCTTCTAACATCTGATTAGAAAGTGGCAACATAATCTTTGATCGGAAAATCCCTATCAACAAGACCTTAACAGTTTGGTGCTTTTTGTGTTCAAAATTTGTCACTACTCCTTTTCACCAGGGCTGGCACAACAATGATCTAAAAATACACAGCAGCTGAGGAGGATGTTCTCAGAGTGGGATGTTTTCACACTCCGTTGTCACTTCCAGCTGAGGAACACAACATAAACAAAGGCTGCACGGACTTCCAACATGAAGCATTGTCATGACCTCCCTCCTCCCTCTCCAGCAGGGTCAGTGCCGCTGTCAGATCGTCAGCATCAAGCCCCCGTGCAGTAGGCGCTGTGTACCAATCGCCTGCCTCCGCTCTCACCGGCCCACAAACCCCTGTTGACTCCACGCCCACTTGCCCATCCACTGCAAAGGCAACCAGTTTCCTAGGCAACCTCCAGGCCCTCACTGTTTAAGTGTCAAGACAAATTCTGTTTTGCATTTCTCTTCCTCCTATCAAAAGTCGAACGCTCATTCATACATTCATTCATGATTTTATTTCCGCACGTGTCCGTATCTTTCAATGATCAAACCTGGAGCTAAAGTCATTTTAACCTCACAGAGCCGACATTTAATATTAGCTTTGTAGCAGTCTCAGCATGACAGAAAACAAAGAGAGAAAAAAATAACTTAACACTGCAAGTAGTCTTTGCAAAGTAGGCCATGATGAGAAATGAAAAAAAAATATCTTCACATAGCTGAGATACATGAGCATAATTTGTACTCAAATTGCTTTGTCCTATTTCCATCAAAGTGATAAAATGGAAGCTGAAGTGATGATGGAAATCACTTGTAAGAAAGAAATACAAATATCAGCAAAATGTCTTATGCCATTAAGGGGAGAGTGCAACAGTAAATGTAATGTTTGTTTGTTGGCGGAGGAAGCAGAGGATGGATATATAGGGAAGATTTGTAGCTGGTTTGTAAATCTCCTTGTCATAAAAGACCAAACTAATCCACAGCTAAGGTATTATGCTAATATGTTACATGAGCTCATCTTGGACCCAGGACTGTAAACAAGTCACTTGAAGCAGTTCAGGAAAAGTGTCTTCAGTGCGAGTTAAGCAGGGGATGATAACCGATATGAAAACCAGTAAAATGTTCTGCCATGCGATTCCTATAGCTTAAAGTTGTGTAAATAAGTTTCAAACATATTTTTACTCAAGATGATAGTTTAGAAATTTCATAATGCGTATGGGAGTGGATGTAGAAATAAATATATTCTGCAAAAGATTCTATAATGCTTGACTCCAGACAGTTTACATCATTAAAACTATTAGTTTGCCTCATGTCTGATTACATTTACATCGGTATTACAGTAATTACCAGATTCACATATCTTTTAAATTTGGGCCAGACAGACGATATCACAGGGTGATGAAATCTAGCAAATTAAAATTCTCTTTAAAACATGTAGGTCTCCTTGCTGACCTTACAAATGTATGAATCAATTTTGCTTTTAGACTGTTGACAGAAAGATCAACAACTGCAGGATTTTGTCCCAGAGAATAAACTGCTAAAAGAAATCAGAGTTTTGCTAACTCCACTCATGATAGTTTTTCTGATAGAAACGCTCTCCAACTGTAATAGTTTGGCTGAAGTGGCTCTCATAAGTCTCGACTGTAGCAGTAGAGCTGGAGCTCAGCCTCCTTTAGAATGAAATTAATGCTATCAGGATAATCTTCTATTCCGAGTCGAAACACAAATCCTAATAAAAATGTGTTATGATATAGACTCCTCTGATTCACACAATTCAGCAGTAATATTAAATCAGATCAGGAAATTAGTACAAGTAGAGGACTTGCTACATCAGAACCGATGTTATTTTCAGATATTTTCTTAAATAGCTTGTTTCTGTTGTAACTGGACGATTTGAGAAATGCCACCATTTTATATGCAGACCGCTGTCTCTCAAATTTGAAATGTAAAAATATAACAAGGTGACAGAACTCAAAGTCATTTGACAATGACTTAGCACACAAGGTAATATATGCAAAAGGTCCTGTTTAGCTTTCATGGCTAGCAAGCCGATGGTTATAGTTCAGTTCAAAGAAAGATGTCAGAAACGGTCCAATGACAGGCAAACTATGGAGCAGGCATAACTAAAGTCAGTCTAAAAATTCTGAAAAAGGCTCACGTTTTTCACTCTCTTACATAAAATTCAGGTCACAAAAAAAGAATGGTCATATGTAGAGTTGAAGGACATTTATTAAAATAATGTTGTGAAGTTATATTTGTTAGGTAAACAAGAGACTCCAAGTCAGCTAGCTGAGCTGTTGACCTGATGAATTAACCAGTTAATAGCTTGATAGGTTAGAGTTACTATACAAATCTGCAGAGCCGTAGCCTGGCAAATGCTTCTTGTGCAATTCTGCTCAGAAAAATCTTGATTACAGCACATTCTGGGCTTTCTCTCCTTCACTTGGATTCCCTCTGGTAGATTTTCTACCAGGCCTATCAGCGAGCAGAAGGAGAAGTTGTGAAAGATGACATTGATTTTCCACGCTGTTTTAGAATAGTAGTCTGCCTGTAGTAACAGGCGCCTCATTTGGATAAGCCCTTCTCTCTTTACAGTGGAGGATAATTGTTTACAGCACAGGCAACTTCTGGTAAGCTTCATAGTGTGTAACTGGAGCATTGCACACGTCACTGGCAAATGTTATCGATTAGGTAAAATTTAAAACCTCAACACAGTCCACGCCTCCACGACGCAATCGTTTCTCAATAGCCAAGAGCCCAGACCCTGTGCATGAAGCAAATAGCATAGCACAAGGGGCTGGCAGGACAGCAAAGAGATGTGATATTCTGATTCAGAAATCTTGCTTTGATTCACCATTGCAGGATAGAAGTCATTTTAGAAAGTATTTGTTGAATTAATAACAGGTGTGAGCTTTTGTATGTTTTTCACCTCTTCAACTGTTTTTAGCTACATTTTTGATGCTCCATCCGTCTTTGTGAAAATATTGTTTGGCTCCATTCCCCCTCTCAATTCTTCAATCAATCGCCAGTCAACATACTTTCATCTCTGAATGCCCTGCATTAAAAGGCTCTGTGGAGTATCAAATCTTTCTCCTATGTATTGGTAGATTAGAACCTTTTGCTTTGCAGAAGCTAAGGAAGTAAACACAGACTGACAACTCGGCACTAGCATGTCCCCAGAACTTAAACACCGGGCTAATATCTGGCTGCCAGGGGCATCTGGAGCACTGGTTTGTTTTGCTTGTCATTTTGATTTGTAACACTGTATCAGCCCTGTTGGAACCTATTGGCAGTTCAGGACAGTTAATGAGCTCTGTGCATTAATGTGACATTAATTGTGTAATTTTTTTATTCATCAAATGGCAGTTGGACAGAATTAATGTAGCACTTTTCTTGTCATAGCTACCACTCTAAGTGTTTCACACCAGAGTCATATACAATCAATCACACTCACAAATTAGTAGGCAACTTGGGGTAAAGTGTCTTGCCATTGTGCCCTTTTGGGTAAAGGGGCATAATTGTATGGTCCATGAGGAAATTGGAATCTATCTCACAAATTTTCAATTACAAATAAACTACTCTATCCACGGAACTACAGTCCCCCCATCAGGTCTTGATTGCTGTCACAATTACCTCTGGTGAAAAATGATTTGTACAACAGATCAACACTTAAGTTACTTGAATTTATAACTGAGGTCACAGCAGCAACAGAAACATGGAAATGCACCTTGGGCTTATTTATAGAAGCTATTTGATGTCGTAGACCACATTAGCCATTTTTAAAATTACAGGCTTAAGGTATACCGTTACTTGACAAAAAGAAAATATTTTGTAGTGTTTCATGCAAAATTTGCGCTCATAGAGATTAGATCTCTTATGATCTTTAAATGACCTTAAATTGTTGGAGTGAATATCTGATTACTCATTAGAATAATTGGTTTGGAAAAAAAACATAATAAAATAAATGCTAATTAAACTGTATTTATTTTGTTGAACTTTGTCAGTTTGAAGCAATAAATTATACCCAAATGTTAGACAAAGAAAAAAAAATCACAACCTTATCTTATACATACATTTCGTTACCTTTTGAAATAACTTCCAAACTAGTACTTCCCACTGCACAGCAAAGTTTAGTAGCTTACACATTGTAGACTATTTTTGTCATGCATTGTTGGACAACCTTAGTAGATTGCACAGTGAGGAAACACTGCAGGGGGGATTTTACTTGGTTCTGGCTCTTTATGTCAGTTTTGTGTAGGAGCTCAAAAATAAGCCAGGGAAGAAAAGGACAGACTTCAAACTACGGTACATTGCAGAGACTTTCAGAAATATGAGTTCCATCTCTATATTGAGCTGTGTCTCAACTTCAATACGTTTTATGCAAATCCATTCATTACATTTGAGTAATCCTGCTAATAAGCAGACGAATAACACAGGGTGCCAGGTATAATCTCCTTGGCAAAGGTAATTATCCACTGTGCACAGATTTTTGTTGGCGTCCACCTCTCAGCCGGTAATCAACTTTGACTCTAGACTGATTCCTGTGCAGCCGTTCAAAGAAATCAGCCCCATTTTCTCCCACCATCAAAAAAACAACACAGTTTAAGAAATTGGGAGAAAAAATTAAAAAATCTGTTGTTTTACTTTTTCTGTTGGAGAGAATCACAAGCTGCATTCAGCTCAGTTTGTCTGCAGATGCATTCATCAGTGCCACTACACTGTCAAGCGGGGGGCGTGACATACACGAGCAAACTCACTGCGAAGCACATGCACAAACAGCCACAATATGCGACCACAACCACATGCACAGAGGCACAGCTGGAGACTGATGCTGTGCTCATCAGTGTCACTGCTGCAGAGCGTTTCGCAGCACATATCACAGCAGGAGGGAAGACAATGGAAGAAGAAGAAAGATGCTTACGTAAAGACGAAGATAGAAACAAAGGCATTATAGGATGCAAACATCCCCCGGCAGGAGCACAGACAAAACATACATTTTGACAGAGTGACTCATTAATGGTGTCAAACTGGAGATTAATGCACAAAAAAACAAAAACAAAAACAAAAACAAAAAAACCTGAATCAGTGAATAATTTCAGCTTCCAATTAAAAATTCAGAGACATCACAAAATGGTGGTTCAACAACCAATCCTCATCCCCCAAAGACAAACTTGGGCCATTATCAAGACTATAAGTGTTTCCAGTGTTGCATTTCTTTATCCCTCGTTTTCTAGTCTGCATTCAACAGAGCTCTGCTGTCATGCTCTGTACAGCCGCCCACGTTCACCCTTGCAGAGTGCAAGAGAAAGGAAGGAGAGAGGGAAAGTGGGAGGGAGGTGGAGGAGAAAACCTTGCTTTCACAGTAAGAGACCAATGATACATTATGGGAGGACAAACCATATGCTCCATGCTGCTTCTCTTACAAATGACTACAAAACCAAACAATAAGTGAACATATTGCAAAAATCGAAGGAGGAAGGCCAGGCCTGTAATCCTACACTTTGGGGAAAACCGCTGAACTTGTATGTGAGGGTTATGCTCTTTATGTAAAGACATCCATATTTACCCATACAAGGCTTCAGTAATTTTCTGGTTAATTAATTCAAATGCAAAACAGCTTCTTTTGTTGGACTAGTCCTACTGGATTCAGGTCCTGTTTACCCCTCAGGTTAGAAAAACATTTATTTTTTAATAACAGCTCCGATTTCTGTGGTTCTGCATCACACCAATCCATAAAAAGATGACTAGCCCTCTGATGTACAGACTAAATTGAAATTCAAACCCTCAATCACGAATATGAAAACTGCATTTATTTTATAATTAGAAAACAGCAATAAAAAAACCACAAAGTTAGAACAATAATTTTACAAAACAGCATCATAAAGAAAAGTACCAGTAAGTAAGGTACCAGATACTTCCAGACAGAATCTAACGCCTTCCTCTGTTATAAACAGGCATAGAAAGGGCCGTGAGCAGCCACACTGCATAGGAAAATCTGGTTTTCTGAACTCTGTTAACAGAATTTTATTCCCAGATAATTGGCCATCTTGGCTACTTTTATTAATAGATTTTTTTTTCACGCAACATTCATGAAAACTTCATAAAATATAAAACAGTTTTTCTGTGAGTCAAAGTAATTTATACTTTGACTCACAGAAAAGTAAATTAAGACTTCCTCATCTTTTGATTAAAAGAGCATGATAACAAAAAAAGCAGAAATAAGTAAACAGATAAGCTATAGTTACCATGGCTAAGAAGAAGCTGGCTGTTTACTGGAACAACTTTATTTTGAGTTGATTTTGTTTATGAAGTCTAATGTCTAGGCACCATGCAACAATTTTATATCAGTCTGGTAAAAGTTAACCCCACTGGGCTTGATTTATATCTATTAAAGTCCCTTATGACTATCTGAGCACTTGATTTCTTCTGTTTGAATGGTAGTTCCCAGAAATGCACCAAAAAAGATTATCCTGGCCAACACCGATGCATGTTTTATTTAAGGTGTGACCGGTTGATTGCAATTTTGACTCTGCTTTTTAAACTGTAACACCTAATAATTACATGTGCTGCTGTCACTTTTATAAAACAGTAGTTTTAAATAAAATAGAAAATGAAACGGTAATTTTTTTTTTATAGTATATCAAATAGGTATATGCCCCAAACCTTCATCAGACTACTAATAAATACCAGACAGCGCATCAAAGTACATGTTGGTTGATTATTTATAGACTTAAAAAGGTTTGGCGTTCGCAGGTTTTATGAACAGCACCCAGCAACAGAGTTGGACAGAGCGGGAATCAAACTGGCAACCCATCGATTGAGGGACAAACTATCACCATCATTGTTCCACCAAAAAGGAAAAATGTTCAATTCCAATATCTTCTCAATTGATGAATGCATCTACAGTCAACAGATTTGAGTTGTAAACATCTATATTGCTTTGTTTTGATCAGAACCTTGCTGCCACAGGGTGGCTGTAAAGCATCAAGGCAGACTTTCAAAACTGTCAGACGTAAGAAAAGCTACCAGGCTAAAATAAATCCTCTAGTAAAACCTGCATGCTTTTCAACTCAGAAACCAATGTTTAATCAAAACAAGAAGTAAGAAGCAAGCAAAGCCAAAGCCGACAACTGTCAAAAAGAAGAAGCAACTTTCTTGAATTTCAGCACTGAAAGTCGCCCACAGCGTAGAAGAGAAGAGGAGGCGGCTCATCTTCAGATAGTCAGGGTTTCAGCTTTGTTCTAGCCATTGATTACTCTTTGTGTTTCCTTCTATTTAAACACATATCAATCCATCCTGATCATGACCTACTTAATTTCAGAGGGACTGATTTTGATCAGACAAAGTTCAACCGGCGAATGAACAAGAATGCGCTCTAATAACTCGTATTCAAGACCAGGTTTTTTTCTGGATGCACTCAAATTCTCACAAGCTGCTTATTATAACTTGTTCTCTTTATCTCCCCACAGACCACTGAGCTAAAGAGATAAGAGAGGTGAAAGCAAATAACTAAAGCTGATTAAAGCTAACTCAACTGGTAGTTACGAAGTAGAGGAGACATATGAATAAAAAAATAAAAAAATAAAAAAAACACCAAGAGCGCCAACAAATGTTGGTCTGTGGAGCCTGCACTGGCAAACTACAGAGAGACAGACAAAATGTCCCTTGCTATAGCTGTGCTAAGCATAAAACCTGAATAACCATGGAGTGGGAATTACTTCTCTCTCTCTCCCTCTCTGTTCAGATAACCAATTAGCCAACCCACATTACTGAATCAAATGACTGGAGGGTTAAAGTTGACAGCATCTGATGCATGCTCCATTATGCACAGCAAGAACAGCACTATTTTCACAACCCACAACATGCACATGTGCTCCGTGAATCTCTGAAGCCTTTATTTTTGCAGCAAAAAAAATATGCAGCCAACAGTCTCATTACGAGGAGAATGACAACTCTCTGCATTTCAGTGCTCTCCAGTGGGTAGAGCTTAAAAAAACAAGATACTTCTACCTTCATTTTTAATCTGAACTGCACTGAGTTAAAAAAAAAAAAGAAAACATTTTAACAGCTTGCCGCAGAAATTTGAGTTGGATGGTTGCAATACACATTAAACCAATGCCTCCGTGATTCAATAGACTGCTTTACACTCAGGGGTTTTGCTCTTACGAGCATTGTTTGGATGCCAGATGAGCTTGATGTTGTCTTGTTGAGAGGCAGGCCCGCTTACGTCAGCACTGCTGGCTGCCAGCCAGCACCACAGAGCAAGGACGCAGGACAGACAGGCGTGAACTGCAAAAAGGCCATTTTCCTCCAGGCTTTTCTTGGCTTTCTGAGCCCGTGAGCCTAATTCTGCTACAAGGCCAGTCCCTGGCATCCTCTCCAGATGGCAGTGAACAGGGGGGGTGACCAGGCAGATTAAGAAGAGAATGATGACTGGTTCCTGACTACGCATCCGGTGGCTCAGTCTCATTCTCTGTTTCCTCCAGTCACATGCCAGCCATGGCCCCGAAAACCGGAAGATGCCGTCTGTGTGCTTCAGAAAGGTGCTAAGCTCGTTTATGACTGACTATGATGCTGAATGGCTGACAAAAAACAGCGCAATATGACGAATTACAGAGGCAATGACAACACTGCTGTGTCGATAACCGTAACAAGCCTTTTCTAAAGCAGCAGAGGAACGGCTCTAGCCAAAACCAGACAAAGTGCTCCTTCAAAATAACCATTTACATACCATAAAGGCTAAAAACAGATTTTCTTTAAGCATAATTTTTAATAATTGCTGTGAAAACAGAAGTGGAAATTGAACCTTTACTCTCAGTAGCAGTAAATCTGTGTCTTTGTGTGAGAAAGAACATGAAAACGACAGAGCGGATGGGGAACAGCGATGTAAATTATGCTCATAAATGAAGGCACAGTCAGTGAATCATAGCAGATTTCATGTTCAAAACAGGCATTTACACTATTGTGAAAAAAAAGTTGAGACAGATTCTACTTTCCTCAAAATTTTGGAAAACTTCACTAGAACATGATGCCAAAATATGTGATATGATGCAGACAAATAGCATAAAAACAGCAACCTATGTATATATATAAAATTGTATTTGAAATGTAATCAATTACAAATGTAATAATGGAACGTGACTTAATGTCATGTTTTGATTGTTGATTCTATGTTGCATGACTTTGTGTTTTTGTGTTTATGATGTAAAGCACTTTGAAATGCCTTGCTGCTGAAATGTGCTATACAAACAAAATTTGATTAATTGAATGATTGATATATACCGTATATATATGGGGGGCGACAGGGTGTGCGGGCGTGTGTGTGTGTAAACATAGGGTTAAGGTATGGTTAAGGGACAATAGTCTATGCTACTCATTCATTTTTGAATATGCCAGCTGCTCTCCTTGGTTATGGTGTTCTATAGTTACTGTGTGTGCTTCCTTAAGTTTTTATTTGTTATTGTAAGATGTATGTTATGTAACAAGTGGGAAACTAGGTGTCTTTTGCACATTCAAATTAAATCAACTCAACTCTTGCATAGAAAAAAAGTGGCTATATGTGATCTATATACTATATTGCAGGGAAGAAATGTGAAGAGAATTGATGACTTGACAAAGTAGAAGAGCGTTTTCACCCAATTGCAGTCATTAAGGATTTGCATGCTCAGAGTGCCTTTGGAACAGAAACGCAATGATTTATCAAAATGAACAGTCTTATAAAACCTCCCTCATAGCCATTTCTCATCCTTTCCACACTGCATAATGGAAAGAGTAAAACAGAGGGGGAAGTCGGGAACGAACCTTTAGAAGAGCTGAAGAGCCCTCTGAACAACTCAGACAAAAGTTGCTGCGTTGTTGTGAGCGTGTCGGCTGATTTATGACTGTCCTGTTTAAGTGAGACTGCATATCTTACATAAGCCCTTTCAAGTAGAGACGATACACACCACACCACAGGGTAGCAATGAATGATTTCTGCGCCGCCTGAGCCCATGCTCCTTTGTCACATGCCTTGGTTTTCTAGTCGTTGGAGAAACACGACTGAAAAAGGAAAGAAGCTAAAACTGCCTGGAGTCATGGGGATTACAAAGGCCTCCCATCAAAAAACGATGTTACTGAGGCGCAGCTCCTTAAACCTGGCAACAACAGAAAGGAGCTGAAGCTACAAAAGCTTAAAAATTACCTAAAATCACAGTCTCCTTTGATCTATTACAGCAGTAGTTTGATGTGCAATTAAGAAATTGAGGTAATTTTCAGAGAAATGATGGAAGAGCTCAAACAGAATTGTAAACAGGATGATTATCCTGGGGAAAACTTGTGAATATTACAAAATTTCTTCCAAGGCTGACATTAAAATTCTTTTTGGTCAAAGTTAAAAGATGGGAATTAAAGTTTAAATAAAGTGTTTATCTATGCAACTTTACTAATATTTAATAGACAAGGCCACAATACTGGCTTTGAACTCAGAGCTGCACAATGTAACAAATCGCAAAAATCTTCTCCATATCAATGTGTGCAATATCACAATCGCACACCTCTCACTGGATGCAATTTTTGATTTCAGGTGCTGTGCATTCAAATGTAATTTGTCAAGTGGAACAGACTTTCTCTGTCCATTTCCACCATCTCTGCTTTGTAGTTTAGTGACCACAATTTTAAAGATCAAAACTGTGTGGACACTAATGATCTAAAAAAGACATTGGTAATGAAACTATTGGTCAATAATAATAGACAAATATCATAATATTAAGCAATGATGATGTCAAGTTATATTTCCCAAAACTGGTTTAGCCCTAACAGTAAGATATGGCTATGGTATGGATTCCAGATTTTTCTGAGTAAACAGAGGAACAAACTTTAAGCAAGTACTAGTTCCAAACTCAACATGGAGACAAAATTCCCAACAGAGTCACAAGAAATGGCTTTCCCTATTCAATTTTAAATGTGGCATAAAAGTGGTGTCACAAACACAGCTAAAATCTATACATTCCTGCACCTAAAGTCTGTGATCTAGTGCACATTTTTGTTCTGACTTGTTCTAGCCCAAACCAGTATGACTACATAACATTTTGGAATGTTTATTCTCAGCAGAAAAACATCCAAGTCTAAAAATGAGGAGTTTCTCATGGCTGTTATAAAAAGGAAGCACTAGAGTGACATGCTGGCAATCTCACAATTTTGGGATTAGAACAGCAAGAGCTACGCGATTTGGAAAATAAGAAGAAGATGGAATTATAACACACTCCAAGATGAATGCCGGTGACTTACTTGCATTAACACCCACGTGCAGCAAGACCAGCTGCCACAACAGAGAGCAGAGCAGCTTAAATTACAGAACTCACACTGAGCGAGCTACTTCTTTCTTATGTAAAAACACAGCCACACTGCTGTATATTCACAGGGGAAATACATACTGCTGTATAGAGATGGAAAATGAAGCATTGACCACACTGAGTTTTCTTTTAAATTGTAATGACTACTGCTATCAAGTGGGTCCACAGGACTCTGTCTTTGATCACATGCTTTTAAAACCCAGTGGGTGCCCTGTTCCCATCACACCCTGAATTATAGTTTTAATCATCTCTTCCTGTTTTCCAGAGTGAAATAGCACTGCAGTGAGCCACTTTTTTTTAGTACATCATGTCATCCTGCCTCTTCTGCTTGGCAGCATCTATCCGTAACTGTTCGCATGCAACTTATATACATGCATGTCCACCACAAGTGTTCACAGCATGGTTTCCAAATCGTATGAAAACGGTCTACAGTGGGATGAGAGTCCTTTACTGCAGCAAAGCCACTATGTACACAATAATTACACGGTCGACTTAGCAAGAGAAGTGGCACAGAAACATTGTACAAATTGCTATGTGTGATGAGTGGCAGGGAAGTAGGCCAGCTGAAAGGATGGCATCCCCATCTGGGATTCTCTCTAGAGGTTACCTCTATGAGCAATCCCAGAGTCCAGAAGAAATCTGAAAGACCCAGACACTATTCTGCCTCAGACTTCTAAATATATTATCAGTACAAACCAGCTTGTAAACTACACCGGGTTTTATGCTTGTTTTGTCCTACAAAGGGATATTTTAAGACGCCAGATGAGCCAACCCAACATATTACATGAATTATGGATGGATGAATTAGCTGTGCACATTTGAGACTATAAAATGCCAACATTTTAGTAATACATGCCGAGTTCTTCCTTTGACTTATCGATTGACTGGATGTACATCTGTTTTAATCCACAAAATTAATAAAATATATATATATATATAATAAAATGTGCTCTCAAGAATTTCTTCATCGCAGTGAGTGTCTGAGAGGCTTACCTTGAATATGATGTTTTAGGTGCATCACAGCAAGCCCAAGTTGGGGAGACCAAGGAGGGAAAGAAAATCAATGAGTTCAGTGCATGGGAATTTGAAAGTAATCAATTTCAAAAGTCAACATTCCTGCTGTTATTTGCACAAATTTTTCACTTCTTGTGAATAGTTTGCTGTTTTTATACTTAAAGATACATTAACGTCTTTTTCTTGAAGCTATCCAACTCCGTTCCAATTTTCTTTGAGTCTGAGTACACAATTTTTAATTGCTTAGCAAATGTTTTGCTTTTTGTCATAGTGCAAGTCTAAAATAGGAAGAAAATGCAGCTTTGGAAGCTGGCATACTTAAACCCATTGCTAGTTGACACATGCCATTTATTTATCATGCTGCTGATTGCCTGTACCCCCAAGAGCAGAGATAGGGTAGACAGTGGATGTTATGGTCTACAGTGGTGCTAAGATGCTTTTCACTGTGCACATTAATGCATAATAAGGTGTATTTGAACTGTAAAAATAGGCAATTAAAAGCATTTGTGCAGGTGCCTCAAGTATTTGGGGATTTCGGTTATTCGCACGCAGCTGTGATTCCTAATCCCTGCAAATACTGGGGAGTCAACTACATAACAGTTTAACAACTGCTTTCTAACAATCTTAGGAAGCAGCCATTTTGTAATTTCAACTTCAAGTTTTTCAGTCTGACAATGCACAAAGATGATTACTCATGTTTTGTAATTATTGACCCATCTCAGAACCTCATATATCAAATGCTGCATAGTATTTTATGAGCATTTTATTATTTTTAGGTTTCATGAATGAAAAGACGGAGACCATACTAGAATCCTAGCCTAAAAAGGATCAAAAACAGGAAAAAAAACTAAACTTACATAAGTGAATATTTCAGGCATAAGTCATTTTAAATCGGCCGACATGTTTGAAGTAGAAAACTTTCTGTAATAGTCTTTCAGCTTTTTTTAATAAAACATATTACAATGTTACAAATGCTTTAAATATCACCTAGGAGAAGGGAGACAAAAAAAGAAGTCTCAAAATTCTCATCCTAGCATTTGTCAAAACTGAACAAATTTTGCTAATCCAAAATGACAAAACAGAAGTTTTAGTCTGACATAATGTCAGCTAGTGAGGGGAAAATAGGGTTATATGTCTTTGCGTACAGCAAAATATCTTGTTTCAACTGTATTTGCATGCCGTGGGCACCATTCAAGTAAGATCTGACAAGCTCCCATCATGTTTCATCATACAGCTTGATGGTATTTTTGTGATGTCAACTTGTCTCCATCTCCCACACTCTACATTCCTACTTCACTATTTGCCTTGGAAAGGTAATATTTTTGTTTTCAATCCCAACACTGACAGTGTGCACTTGCAAACTCAGGCAGTTTCAACAACGGAGCTGTAAACTGAATACCAAAATATGGAAACAGATTATTCAAGTCATACAACTTTCAAAATGCTAAAGCAAGCAAAAACCACCACAATAAAGCTAAAAGTTTGAACAGTTTCTATGAGAGCTATGAACTCATGCTCAAACACCTCTGTTAAGAAATAAAACCCCTAATAATGTGCTAGCGTAATCTTTTACAGAAACTTCTTTTCAGCCAATGTTCCTGTTCACTGCCTTCACGTCGAAGCAATCACATTAATGATGTTTTTTATGCTGAGCTCAGATAATCTTTGCTCACTCAATCTCTTGTGCTTGATTGGGGTAGTCGATTCTCCATTTGAGCCATTTATCTCTGCCCTCTTCTCTCCCTGGGCTTCTCTTGCCCTGACCGACGCTGAGTGGTATCTGAATGCCCCCATTTACTGTCACTTTTAGTCCATTCACTGACACATAGGTATGGAAGACTAAATAACAAAAGCAGCAAAATGTTAAAGGCAAGCTTCATGTAAACTTTATGGTAAAAAGCTCATGGTAAAGACAGAAACTGTGCCTCCACGCATGGATATGCAGAAAAATAATTGATTAGGAAGTGCAGGGCTTTTTCATTTTTCAGATTAAGATGTACAAAGATTTTCAAGTACAAAGACAACCAACTGCTTCTTTCTGAAAAAAATAAAATAGAATAAATAATAATATAACCAGCTAATAATATCTAGCTGGTTATACAGTATGTCCTAAAACGCATGATCTGCAACCAGTCCATGTTTGGTTTTGTTGCAGCAATTCCTGCCCTTGAGTCACTGCAGACTGAGGTGTTTCATTGCTCAGCATGCAATGAAACATGCATGCTGCAAGAAGAATTTGCAGTGACTAATCACCATGTCACTGGATTCACACAGTACAGTGCATCATTTTGTAGCTCTCTGGGTTCTTTTCCTGAAGTCACGCCTATGTGTTAATGAACACAGTGACCAAGAACAGAAATGGGCCTGCGAAAATTAAAATAGTCATGATGAGAGGCTAGATAAAAAAGAATGGAGTGGCAACTCTTTTGAATTTTTATTTATTTATTTTCAAACTCTAAAGCACTGCCTGAAATGACCAGCTATAAACCTTTATTTGGACTTTTAGGATGCAGGACAGGGTGATGAAAGATACCAAAAGGTTATTTCAAGTGTTTATCTGGATTATATTTTTGATCAATCAAAGACTATATTTTGGAGCATTTCAATGATCTTCACACAATGCATGATGGGATACAATACAACCCTCCCCTATCACCTACATGCACACACATTGCTGTGCAAAAGTATTGATATCTATTGAACATTTCCACAAACTTCAATGCCTTTTAAAGTGTCTTATGAACAGGATTTGCCTGTATTAGCTTCATCCCACCTCCAATCATTTGATTAGCATTCTGATTTCCAAATAAACCAAACCATGACTACTTAGTTAGACAACTGCTTGGGACCCCTTCTTTGTCAGTGGCAAGGTTGAGACCATGCTGGTCCAGCTGCTAACAAAGAAAATTGATGCAGTAGTCCCTGAGCTGTAAAGGTAATCATTGGCACCGATTTGATGAGTCAAAAAAAATGGGAGAAAGCGAATAGATTGTTCCAGACACATGCTTTTGAGATGACTCTTAAAAGGTAGGAAAAGCAGGGCTTTTAAATGTGTGGGGCGTGCTCCGCTGGGGAATTAGATGGGGAGCTGAGTTCTTCAGGAGGAACGGGGGTGCGACACAAGGAAAAAAAATAAACCAGAAAAAGTAGCTCCACACATTTAGTCAACGTCACCAAGCATACGCATAACCCGTTCATTCATATGTGTAACCCGTTATAAACGGAAGTTGCTCTCGAAGCTAATGTCTACTCTAGTTTTACACCCTTGCTACTGGCTGTGCATGGGTGGAGTGGAGCAGTCTGCATTTTACATCCCAAAATTTTATTAAAACTTGACGTGGAGTTACCAAATTCAGCAGCCAGTTTGAGATTCAGGTTGTTTGGATTATTTTGTCGAAGGTTGCTAATTTTACCATTAGGATCAATTTTCAGGTGCTCTCTAAAGTGGAGTTTTGTTATTTTTCATCCCTTTGCAATAACTAATGTAATTATATGTTAGCATTATGTTACAATACTATTTAAGATCTTGAAATAGGACTGATGATTACTTTTGGTTAATGTTTTAAGGGTCCTTAATTATGGTGCTTTTGACATATTTTGAAATGCACTTGTGGAATTGGTAGTGACACGCTTACGATGCATGGGCTTATTTTCAGTTTATGATATTAGAGCCCTGAATGTATTTAAAGAATGATGTTTGTTGCGCAACATATGATTAATTATTTAACAAGCTAATTTGATGTGAAACTTAATTATGAATGTATGAAAGGAATTTTGAATCATTATTAGTAACTGTGTAATTGATTTGTTAACTGCTGATTACTAATTGCACTTTTTGCTGACCTTTACAGGTCAAGATCTTTTATTGGGACCCTAGAACCTCTGCTAAGAGTGGCAAGCTGGTAGGACAATTTACGTATTTATTTTTTCTCTTCTTTTTTTTATCTCTGGACCTTGGATGCATTGAGTTCCGATATTGGATGAAAATTTTTGCTGTTTGTTTTTGCCGAAGACTTAACTAAAGGGAAAAAGCCCTGAACTTTTGAACTACTCCCACAGTCAGCGGGGAATGACTAAGCCTTTTGAAGGACTTGGGGAGGAAGATTCAAACTGTAATTGTTTATTGTTTGTGTTTTTGGTATAATTTTGCCTGCTATAAATGTGATGTCCATTTTTTAGTTTATTTCTTCAGTACATTTTTGCAATTTCAATCAAGTTTATTGTTTTGCCTTGCTCATTCACCACAAGCTTACACAACATATATAGTTTTATGTCCTCCATCATATACATCCCATTGCAATAACTAATGTAATTATATGTTAGCGTTATGTTAGTGTTACACATACAGAGACAACATTGAAAGCTTTACCTGATGCTACAGTGAGTAAAGAAACAGGATCTTATCCAAGAAAAAATGATAGAATAATAGGAACTTTTTTACAAGATGCAATGGTCACAGTAGAAAGTAGTTTATACTGTTTGAACTGCAAATGACAAGGTAACTGAATCATCATGTCATGTTAGCGCTACACATATCTAAAGCAGGTAAACCCCACAACATGAATGAAACATGTTTGAATGGTTCATCAAGTAGCAGCAGCAAACAGTTTACAGAAACAATAGCAATAATGTATGGAGCAAAGGGGATTTGTCTATTTGCTCTCTGAGGGCCGTGGGAGGTTAGTAGAAGGAGGAGGGGGATCTAGCTCCAGCACACTTTGAATAAAGCATTTCACTGACTTCCAGTCACAATATATGACACCTCTCCAAAACGTCCTGTTGCTTCCATCTCCCCAGGCAACCATTTCAGTCAACAGACGCCCATTCTGATCAAGGGGGAAGGCAACTGTGTGTGGAGAAATTCACACATCCAGAAAACGCGCACTCTCACACAGAGCTACTCCAGCCACCTACTTGAGTTATATAACATGTCGCTGCCTACCCATCCACCACCAGATCTGCACTGCACCCAGCCAAGAGCAGAGCTTCATTACCAAAGCTTGTACACAGCAGAGGAATTACAGCTAACTTCCTAATCTCACCCAGCCTGGAAGATTCATTTCAAACATGAGGGCAGGTCCTCTGGGCTGCTGATGCTAAGCGACCTATATAATATCCTGACAGTGAAAACTGAGATTTCAGTGAGATGGATTTTTCTCAAAAGCCACACCTGACTATCCACCAGGGTTGGTTTTGGCTAAAGATCAGTTTTCAATGTGGGCCAGTTAGCGTATCCCTCCCCAGCACATTTAAACATAGTCTTTCTTTTTTTTTTTCTTTTTTTTGCTCAAAGCCCCACTGGCATGAAGAGACCACAGGAATATTTGTTTTATTGTGTAAACAGACAAAATGGATCCTTGAATTAGTCCAGGCTGCGATGAGCTGCCAGCTCTTTTTTAGGCCAAATCTGGATTTTACGCCTGCTTCAGACACAACAAAGGATACTGTTTGGTAGCTGGTGGAGCTCTCTTGAAGCCAAATAGGTGAAAAGCCACCATTTAGTAGTTTTCAATTTAAAAGAAACCCTGCAAAAACACTCGCATAGTAAAAGAAAATTCAATGGTTTACCAATCTATTTAATGAAACTTCAATGCTGATAGGTGTTTAGTTGGATTTTTCAGTGTTCCTGCTGCAACTGCAAAATGAAGGACAATATAACACTGTGCTACCTGGAGGTAATTATTGCAAACTATAAGTTAAGGATAGCTGTCAGAAGACTTCAAAGAAACATAATTCAGTTAAATACATCATTAAGACATTAAAATGAGCAGACCACTTATCTAAATTTGTCTGGTTTTCATCTGCCTAACAAACTGAGTGACCTCGCAAGAAGAAGACTGGTGAGGAAAGTCGCCGAAAAAGTATGCAGAAGAACTTAAAACCTTAATATAAAGCAACTGTTCCCTGGGTTCTTCAGTAGATGAAGATGTGTATAGTGGCAAAGAGAAAGTCACTTTTGAAAAAAAGGACATATAACTGTAACGGTCCAAATATATGCAACTAAAATAGAAGAATCTTCTTTTGTCTGGTGAGCTTTTTTGGTCATCGGACTACATCCCATGTTTGGTGAACATCACTCCACAGCTTACCACAGGCACACCATTTCCCTTGTAATGCATAGTCATGACAACTATTATGGGATTCTCTTTCAGCAGCAAACCCTGGAAGATGATTAATGAAACCCATTGGCAAATCCTGGAGGAGAATCCGATTCGGTCTGCACAGGAACCAACACTTACCATAAGATTTTGTCTTACAGAAAGACAGCCAACCCAATTATGAAGCAAATGCTACACAGAAATGCTTTATATAACAAAAACATCATACAGTCACCAATTGTGAAATCTTGGTCAGTGCTCCAGTTTAAAAGACAACAAGGTGAGTCTTCTGGAGTGGTCTAAGCAAAGCCCAGATCTTAATCCAGGTAAGAACCTTTGCTAAAAAGAAGTCAGCTTTTCCTTTGAGTTTATTAAATATGATTTCAATTATAAAAGACTGAAATATCCACGAGAAGCAAATGAATAACATTGCACTTGCCAGACAGAGAAACCAATGCAAATAGATGTTATTGGTTATGAAATAAATGTCTTGAATAGAAAAAAATTACTATGCTTAAATCAGCTGCAATATGAATCTCTGAACACCATGATGGTCCAGTTCAGAATGGAATGGACTTAGGAGCATGAAGTGGGATGTGAGAGATATCCTGCGGCAACACAAGTGCAATAATACGTTCCCTTTAACATTCCAGTATTTTATTTAAGGCCTGCAGTTCGTTCCAGTACGCAAACACAGAATTGAGGGAGAGCTCATCTACTGAAAAACAGTGTCAGGCTGCTGAACAGTGCACTTTTCATGCCAGACTCCGTAAGAAGGAAAATCTCATCATCCAAAGCGAAGCTGCACTGACACAGCCCAAAGCAAGACTGTGAAAGGATTATTATAAATGGGCACCACTGAGCGCGTCTCTCTTCCCAGAGGACGATACAGTTGTGTCTCGGATCAGAAACACTACATTTCTTTCTTTTTCCAAAAGGGACCAACTCACACTCATCAAACGGTAACCTTCTTCCAAATTTTCCATAGTAACATTGCTGCTGACCGGCAGAGTATGAAAAATGTGACTCATATGACTAACTTGTTTAATTTTACATACTTTTTGCCTATCTGATAATTGATCATAAACGTTAAGATATTTTGGGACCTACATTGACTGTACTCTCAGGTAATGGTTCACATTTTTTGGTCAGAACAAGTACAATCTTAATAAATGCTACATTTCCTAGAACCACCATCCTTGCATACTTAAAAACGGTTGTGCAACAAGATAATGTTTTGTGCATTTGCTGTGTAATATTCATTTCACACCGATACAGCATATTCGGTTGAAGGATCAATTTTATTATGCGTACTATCTTTACATGTTAGAAAATTAACAGACTCATTCCCAGGGGTGAGAATTTTGAGTGGTAAAATCAGCTGGTTTATTAATTATAAGTTCAAAATATAATGTGGCTAGCTGGTATAAAAGTTAGGTTTTGTTCTCATTCGCAAATCCCAGTTTGGACTTCAGATGTTAATAAAAACAGACATCATACAAAATACAATATGCAAATAAATAAATTTAACTAAATGCTATTAAAGACAGTTAAAGTACCACCAATACTATTTGTTATGTTATCTTGTCATTAACCCCACTTCAATGTATTTTAATCACATGTAAAATAAAGGAACAACCGGTTTTGACATGAACTATGTGCTTCACACTTACATTAAGCAGGAATATTTTTAAAATATCATTCATTGTGGGTTTTTAAAATTTGAAATTGCTCACAAACTGTGAGACTGATGGGAAGAAGCTCACAAACATGTCTGCAAAGGTTGCAAACCCTTAAGCCCAGGAGTCGCACAAAACTTGGATATTACATACTAATAAAATAAAATTGCATAATTCACCAGATGACCCATTACTGTTTAGTGACAATAAAGAAATGTTTGAAAATGAAATAAACCAGGACCATCTAGACTACTTTGAAGGAATGTTAGGAATTGTGTTATAAATCTGGTTAAAACAGGCAAAGATTCTTTTTCTAAAAAATTTGATTTACCGGCAGAGTCTGTTATTACTAAACCTCTATAGATCAGCGACAGCTTCACAGATGTGCCAATTACCCATGCCATGTGAACTAAGTAAGCCTCCAAACCACCACAGATGGTGACTATTGAACTGTGTGATTACAAGTAGAAACAAGGTCCCTTTTCTCTCTGGATCTACATCATCCCTGGCTTAAAAATGAATTATCAAAACACTTCACCTCATTCAATCTTAAACAAATCAGACCCAGAAAATGTGTTAGCCTTATTTTTTTTTTTTAGATTTTATCATAAATGTGTATTTTTCCCTTTTTTCTATAGTTGAATTTGGAGTGGATTTATGACCTGGGACAAGGTTTGCAGGATGTATTGAAGATTGTAATTTCATTGTATGCAATATTAAAATCACAAACACTGTCCACACTGCAATACATCTGTATAATAGCATTATATTGATTATTGAAGGTATAATAATATACATATCATTTATTTATTAGTATTTTGATTTTGATACAAAAACTTATGCAGAATTACATGATAAAAATCAGATAAATTTAGTAGTAAGCTTTTTTTTTTTTTACACTTTCAGTTCAAACAGGGGAACATTGCAGGTATAACAAGCTGATATTAGCAGGCTAACTGGTCAGGCTATCTGTTTCGATAGAAAGCCTGCAGTCAGCTGCTCAAAAGACTGTCACGCCATTGTTACACTTGAATTGTTAAAATTACAGCATAGTCATTGACTATATAGTCGCAACCATGATTTTGACAAGCCAAAGCCTTAGACTGTAGCCAGTATTTGTCTGCCTGTGTTTGTATGGCCATATGCAAAGTTAAGGATTGGGGCTATTATGGTAAAGCTGTATAAATTTAAAGTTAAAACAAGCCAAGAGTTGCAAATTTTATCAAACAAACAAACGTGCAGGTGGGAAATCTTTATTTTAACAATTACTTTCAATTAATCATAGAAGATATTTGTGATAAAGCAAACTATGAATTCTTCCTATACTTGTATGACTTATCTATTTTTTCCAAAGAACAACAAAGATACACCCTTAAGTTGAGCACCTTATGCTAGATTGATTTCTTTATATTACTGGCACTTGCAGTAGCAGCTTTCTATGTAATGCACTGCAGTCATATTCATCAAATTAGAATATGCATGTATGAGGCTTGTTTGTCAAATTTAAAGTACCTTTTAAAATAAACTTCAACTATGTATTAAAGAGTAGTTGTTTGAGTCTTTCTGTTGATCTAAAAAATTGAATATTGGAAAAATGTTTTATTTTATATTCTTATAGCATGTTCACTTATTTTAAGACCAGCTGAACAAAAGCAGAAAAACCCAAGTTTCACATATAGGAAAACACACTGAAACAATATGAAAAAATAAGAAAAATGGAGCACAATAAAGCATTCACCCACACTAATACTCAGTTATGACTTTTACACTGTATCAGTTGTCATCCCCATATTTGAGATTTTATAGGCCTAAAATTCTAAATCTGAAAATGTCAGAAATAAGATCAGAGATGATTTTTTTTTTCTTTTTTGGTTTGAACTTTTTTATTCCAATTTTAACATTCCACACATTTAACTTTTATAAACAGCATAGTTGCAAACCTCTGCAGTTTTGAGTTGTCTTTTCTCAAACAGAAGCCTCTCTGAAAAGCCCCTCAAAGTTTTTTTGGGACCAAAATGGGAACTGTAACTGCGTTCCAAGAGGGGTTGTAGTACATGCAGTTCGCATACTGCACCACATGACATCAGTCCTGGGTCATGGCCAGAGGGAGTCAGCAGTGGAATGACTTTAGCCTATTCCAGTTGAGGGGAAAACAGGAAATGGGAGCATAAATAGCAAATGTGGGGGTCACATTACACTTCCTCTCCACGTATTCCCACAGAATCAAAAGCATGTCCTCAAAACAAATCCCCCCTCAAAACTATACAACAAAGAATAAATGTGGAAAAATACCTCAACGTCAACTACTACAAAAAAAAATTTGATTAAAGCAATATGTAGTAATCACAGTCTAGCCTGAACAATAAGCAGCAATATAAACTGTGAAAACACACTTGGCATTTTGCCTGACTTAGTTGTTTGAAGGCTGGGAACATGCGGCCAGTGGACATGTCGAAACACCATCAAAACAATGACATCTCCAAAAGGAATGTAGGACCTGGGTGATAACGCTCAGCTGGCACATGTTAAACAAGCTGCACTGACAAGAGGTCTAACCGCACAACTGTTCTCAGTTCACTGAAAATAAACAGAGAGCAGGTGATATATATATGGTTGGGATATTCTATTTACAGCCAAGTGTGAGCATTTAAGTCACACTGCTGCATTCACATCCAGCCTTTACTACCACACACATACAACATGTGACTCTCCTATTACATATGCTATACAATAAGAATAGTAAAACAAGTTTGAAGTTCTGCGATGAGGATGTTTTCTTTCGAAACCTTTTCCAAACTTTTTAAAACATTTTCAGCAAAATTTATAACATTGTGGAGATTTGAGGACAGACCAGCAGCTACAGCCAGCATCTTCACAAGGTATTTTGATTTTTTTCAGGGCTTGATAAACTTTTTGCACCAAAACACCTCCCTCTCTGAGACTTGCCTTAAAATATGTTCCAAAGTGAATCCATTTACGTCAAATGATATAACTTATCAGAGGCTTACAAAGTCATGACATCTTCTGGGCTTCCGAAATTGTAAAAACTTTTACCTTTGAAAATGGAAATCTTATTACTCTGGTCTTCAGAAAATCCAAATAATTTTGGTAATTTTACTGAGTTAAAACAGAAAAAGTTCTGTCTGATTTAATGTTATATCTTTTAAACATGGAATAGAAAAAAAACTGCAGCAAGTCGACCAAAACACACTGTTCTTGGAGAGTGACAGATAAAAAAAGTGGCATATCCTTTAGGGAATTACACTGAATTTCCACAGCACTGCAGTCTTTAAATAGTCTCTGCGTGTTCTCAATTACATGGCTAACTTTTTACACTCGCGCTGTCTGCTGTCAAACACTGCGGCATCATGGACTCACAAACTATGTATGTCACATTTTGTTCATCGAGAATATTCTTACAAGAAAGAAAAGAGGGCTCCCTGAGGGCCGCAAAAGTTTCTTTAAGAAGTTTGTGCTTTAAGAGAAAAGGCTACTGAGTCTTGTTATTCTGGAAAAGTACAAGACGGCCCTCAGCGAAAAAAATTATTTTCATTTGCTGATATTGTGGAATTTTCTTTTTTTTGTTTTCTCAGACAACTTTTTACTAAACTATTTTGTGAATTACTGAATCAAATTCTTTGAAGCTATACCTTAATTGTATCAATGAGACTATTTTGTTAGACTAAAAGTGAATATGAGTTTGTGACTTAAATAAGATTGAATCTAAATCGTTTTGAGCTGTGGCTGTTTGTTTTTATCTAAAATGCTCTGAGATTACTTTCAGTGACTCAATGCTATATAAATAACTGAAGTAAAATTGATCTTGGCTCGGTGATGATGTGGCAACCTGCCCAGGGTGTACCCCACCTCTAGTGGAGAAGGCACCAGTCCCCTCACAATCCAAACAGGCTAAAGATAGAAAATGGATAGATGGATGGATAAAATGGAATCCTCAACTGAACGGGATCTGAATCCTTCCACGGAGGAAGTTTCCAGATACAAAGTGGACGTCTTTTCTATTCTAGGCACACTTCATTCTTCCCCAAGATCCCCTATCCATCCCCAACCTGGACCGGGCCAGTATCTTCCCACAGTTAGTCACGGGACTGCTGGCAAGCTGAGGGGACTTGGAGGCATATGCGCCTTTCCATCTGTTGCTCACTCTCTGCTTCCCAAAACCCTTCCTCTGTCAGTGGCCATCTGCTTTTAGCCCTTCCCCACTGGCAGGAAACATGAGTACTTCCAACATAGGACATGGCTCATGCACAAACTGAAAAAAAGAGAGTAGCCTATAGCAAATTTAATCTGACACCAACGTAATCCCCCAAACTAAATGTTGCATAGAAATAGAAGAATATGACCTTCTATATCTACAACATGAAAATGTGGTTGAAAAGTGTAAAGACCTTTACATAAAAAGGCTGATGTGTAAATGTGGCTTGAAGGTTATTAGGGTTTACTTAATTGGCGAACAAAGACATTTAACGTCTTTCTTTAGGCTAAATTTTAATGGAAGCTATGGGCTAAAAAGGTCCAGTTTTCAACAAATCTCAGTGACTAATAAAGTCCTCACCAGCCAAAGAGTTGTCCAAGGATATCCCATGTTTAGAGTGCCAATTGTACAAGTATACAGAAAAAATTAAATAATTTGACTTTATCTGTATGATCCAGGAAATTTTTGCTTACTGCACTATTACAAATACCTTTAAATATTAGCAGTCGTGAAATACTGATTGTTCTCTCCTTTTGTCAGAATGCACTGGTTTTAAACAGTAAACAAATACTGCATACAGTTTATTGAGGGAAAAAAAAATAAAAAATGGCATCAGTATTCATATTAGCAACCATTAATCATTTGAATCAGACAAGATTCAGCTTGCTGTTTGCTATACAAAAAGCAGCAGCATAATCCCAGTTTAGTACATTTGAAATCAATATTACTTGATATTTTTATAAAAATATTTAGAATTATTTTCTTGTATTTTCTAATATTATAGTTAATAAAGAGAAATCACAATCTCCTTACATTTGTGCTGACAGGTCAAAACTTAACAAAAACGGGAAATCGGCCACTAGATTCTGATCGATGTATCTATCGATATCAACCAGACAACTAATCAATCCCAGTTACGATCCGAGTCTTTCTGATGGCTTCACTGTTTGGTAAACATAATGTGATCTCTTCTTTTGCAGATCAAGGACTACTGGCCAACAAACCAACCAAATTACTCTCAACTATTTGGTCAAATGGCCAGAAATGACCTCTAATTTTTCAACACCCAGGAGAAAATTGACATCCTAAGCCCACAAGAAATACTGTTGGTCTCAATTTTCTTCTTTCCTTTAAATTGGATTAACTGTTTACATTTTCTTTAACGAAAGGGCATTAAAAAAAGCCCAACCAGCATTTCATTGACAATTCCCTTCAACCGAAGTTTAGATCAGGACTTACATCCCTAACCCAAATATGACAAAAGAGTGAGAAAGTCCTCTACTTTATTCATATGAGAGATAAGAATGAGTATGCTCTAAATTTTCCCGACCGCCTTTTCCCTGCTCTTCTGCATTTGGAACATTAGAAAAAAAATTAGACATCCATCAACAGGAGAGAGGGGGCCTTTGTTAAGCGGCACAATGGAGGACATTCTGCAGTGCAGGACAGCGTCACATTCAATGAGCCAATGTTGTGTTGTTGCAGTCGAGCGAGGACAGCGGGGCCGATGCAGAGACTGCACTCTGACCCTGAAGAGCTGCCCGGGCTCTCAGATGGTGTCTCTGTTTACAGCTCACCAGTTCAGCTCATCTCTGCTGACCTGCGGTCAGGAGTCAACATGCACTGGTAAAATGAATTTCAATAGCGCTGCAATGAGCAGTCTGAAGCTCTCTGGAAGAAAGAGTAAAAACAGAGGGAGTTATGCGTGAACAGTCATGTGTTATCTGATGAGGATCTGTCAGGGGAGACTGGCTGTGGCTACTACATTATGACAAAGAACATATGTGACGTAAACTTGGAGTGCAGCAAGATGAAATTATTGCTTCTAAGGTTTTAAATGAAACTTAGGCTAAAAACAAATCTGTCGTGTACAATATCAAGGTGTTTCCGTATGTCAGCTGGGAATCAGATGAGTTTAATAATCTTGTGAATGTCTTCTGGGACTGAAAATAAAGCAAAAGAAATCTTTCAAACTACATATGCTGGACCAAGTCAAGCATATGACTTGGTCCAGCATATTATCCTATCTACAGTAGGATAATTTACCCAATTTAAAATGTAATTTTTTTAGGTCAGAAAATTAAAAAAAAAAAAAAAAATTAACCTTTTCCTGATCAGAATACATATATACTATGTACATATAAGTATTTTCAGTTCACACTGTCAATTTTGTGAAAGAAGAAGGTGCTAAGTTGACCATTTTCAGGATAAATTAGGTGTTTAAAATTAAATCAAGGAAAGCATCCCTTGACGCCGAATTTAAGCTATTTAAATTCGGCGTTTAAATAGCTTAAAGGAAGCTATTTAAACGCCGAATTTGTCAAACCATGTCCGTATTTCATGCAGGCTGTGAGAGAGCAACAGGAAGTAACTTTCTGTAAGCAACGGGAAGGCTAAATGGGGGACAGCAAGATTGCTCATTTATTTTATTTAGTTATTTTCTTTCATACCCTCTCTGCCATAAAACAAAGTACATTTGGAAATGTTTGCAGTGTTTTACAAATATGAGTTGAGGTAAGAATTTATATTCTCTCAGAATATAAATCAAGACTGCTGTCTAACACCAACTACATTTACCATGCAAAACTCTAGTGTAAGATGTTAACCCCAGTTTATCAGATCTATTATCACATGGTAGTAAAAGAGTAAAGCACAGTTTTACAGTGACCGCCCTTTCACAATGTGACTTGACGTCACCTCTCCGCTTATATATATATATAAGAAAAAGACTTCACACATCAGGAAAAAATATTTCCTTTGTTGTTTTTACATTTTCTGATTGGCTTTCAAGAGGAATCGAAATGGTTTAAATTATCAATGGCAAGTCAAAGCTTTGCAAAAACCCCAAGATGAAGAATAAATTGCAAATTTTGATAGCTCAAAATTTGCAACCTTGTAAAACAGAGAAATTTGTTGCTCTCAGTTTTACTACTTTATAGATTACAGTACATACTTTGAAAAATATATTCAGTCCTAAAGAGGAGAACATTGTGAAATACCAGCAACAACTGGAGCTGACCAAGTGCATCTGACTTTATGGTGGTGTTGTTCTCAGAGCATATAAAGATATATCATGAGGTAACATTAGTAAGATATACAAAAATAAAAATTAAAAGAAACATATCTGTGTTAAAGTTAATCTAAAATCATTTGCTATCTTTTACAAATTAAACTCCAATATGCATCACCTCAGCTCTATGGGGGCCCTAAGTTAGTACATTTTATAATAGCGAGAATGTAAAATTTAACAAACCACATATCAGTTGTTTACACAAGTGCCCTCTCTCTTTAACTTTACAAAAATAATTACTTTCCCTTGCTGTTGAACCTTATGATGCAATTTTATTAGCAAATCCTAGCCTCTCACAGTGCTCAATTATTTTTCAGAGCTCCATTCAGAGACAAACAGTGAAAGCAATATAAGAATGTCCAGACGTGTGTCCCCATCTCTTTGATTTTGTAAACCCCTATAACTGCCAACATCTGTGTAAGATCTCATCACACCAAAAATCTATTTCTCAAAGACTTTCAGAGGTTAAATCATCTCATCTCTCGATCTGTTTTATTTATGCTGCCAAGTTACATACAGTGTCTGAACACACAAGCAAAAACCTACATTGAAGTGCTCTGAAAACTACAATTAAATATAAGAAAAGAGATGGCAAAACTGTCAAAGACTTTCAACATAACCCTTTAAAGTGTCCGTCATATGTCTAAAGTATACTACATTTTGGCTCTCAAAACATTTTGTAGAAGGTTTTTATATAAATCATTGCACAAATAGCTATTCAAATAAGTCTTGGCATTCATAAGTGAAAGATCACTCATGTTGCATCTGATCTCACTCATCCTTAAGGATTTAAAATATGAAATGAAGTGGAAGAACAAGAGAATATTTTATGGTGTTTATATGCAGTCTTGGTGTCAATTGAGAGTTCATGTTAAAATATTTACTCCCAATAAACTAAAACCCTCTCAGCTGAGGTGTTCTCATTTGTAGCAGATGTTTAAAAATAAAAACACCTTGTTAACTGCAAATCCTCAAAGCGACCATCATTAACTCAGAATATGACTTGTGTAAATTGTCATGTTAGATTCATATTTCAGTTGCTGTCACTTGCATTTTGTCCCCATCAAGTTAGAGCTGAAAACATGTATTTAATGAAAGTCTTGGACAAATATTCACATCGCTTGCTCTGATGCATTAAAATGGAGTTACTATGTGTTATTCACCTGTTGCCATGGTGAATCATGTTATCAATTAATAGTACCTTTTTCAGCATTACTCACGCATGCACCGATAGTGAGGGTTGATTGAACACGTGTAATCTTAGCCAAATTGGAGGCTTCTCCTTTTAGGCTCCACAAATAACACTCATTCAATTGTTTATAGAAATTAATTAAAATTACATCATTGGTGTTTGTTTTTTTTTTTATACAATATGCTCTGTATGCGCCTTGAGTTATCAATAACTTATTTATGTCTTTCTTTTAAAGCCAAAGAGGTTTATTGTAATTTAAGATATTTGTTAAACAAGTAGGCCACTACAAACTATATAATTTATTCTAGAATATTTGAAAACTGGTTATTTTGTAAGTCCAAATGATTCTATGCATTTATTTTTAGAGGTATAGGTTTTTCTTGGTTTTTTTGTTTTGTTTTGTTTTTTTAGAACAATTGCATTTCTGTACATTTAAAGCACACAAAAGGTCAATAAACCTAAATGAATGATCCAGCATATTTTGTCTATACATGAACAACTTAGCAGATTAACATGTTTTAAAAAGGAGATTTGGGTAGTTAGTTCCTCTCAACCTTGGTGTTGAACAAAACGTTTATATTACAGTTGATGCACAATCCAAAGGATCATTCATCTCAGATTTTATATTGGGTCTGTTCTACCTCCCTCTATTTTTAGTTTGAAAACAAATAATTGAGGTAAATAGTTGTAGAGGGATGTACTTACAAGTCCGGGAGGACGCATGCAGTGAAAACAAGACAGCACTACTCAGAACTAGAAAACAGTAAGACACCAAAAGCTAAAGACTGTGTATGACAAGAAAAGATGTACACTGTTGTATGCAATATGATAAAGACAAAGAGATGGTAAGGTGCTAAAGTAAATAAACTACAAATCCAAAACTGCAAATGCCTTGCAGAGGATTTTTTTTTTTCAATAATACCACATTGTTGCACTGCTTTACCCATGCTCAGAATCTTCTTTTGAAAATGTATGTAATTGATGTTGATGTTATGATAACCTACTGGGGGCAGCATAAGTGTTACAATGTGTTTGAAATAAATCCAATGAAAACAGACAGATTTTTTTTAAGTTGAGGACCGGAAAAATGTTTTTTAAACTAGTTCACATGTAACCATCTTTAAATCTACACTACATCTACAATGGAACAGCACTGAAATGACCAAAACAAGAGCTTGAGCCAAAAAAAATAAATAAATCTGCGGAAAGTTAGAATAGAATAGGAAATTCAGTTTGCATTCCTGGAAACAAAATATATTGAAATTATGGATGAATTGACACTGTTCCACTGTATATAACTCTACCCTGGCAATTGACTGGAACATGTGAATAATTGGAACCCAAATATTCACAATTTATATTTATTCTATTATTAAAACTGAGAATGCAAAACGAAAGCTTTGCAACAGCAGGCAGATTTGCAAGGACTAAAGCTGATCTATGCATCACCAAGATTTATGCTTTCCAAGCAGACAAAAGATGATCAACATCTAATTACGAAGAAAAATAGATTTCCATTTAAAATAAAACGTCTGATTAGTAAAATTAGGCCCAAAGCTGTATTGTGGCGACAGTGACGGGCAATAATGAAAACTATGCTAATTGCTATTTGGAATAACCATTTGACTGGATTGATTAACCAACATTACAAGAGGGATCAAAGTCCATGTTTGTGTGCCCACACACATGGCTCTTGTGGCTTGGACATAAAAAAATTTGTCATTTAAATGTCAATTAATTAAATCCCAAAGACAAATATTTATCTTCATGTACTGTTTGATTTGTGCTGTTTATGTGACTCAAGGGGGGGGGAAAGAGAGAAAAGATTATGCCGAGTTTGAGTTGTTTCCATACTTCACAGATGTATTTACATAAGGCTTTTTTTAGGCACAAGAGCTACAAGTAAATACTTACAGAGCTCCTCTATAAACACCAACATTCCACATTAACAGCAATTTACACCGACATGACTTGTAAAAGACACAGCTGGTGGCGTTGACTGACATTTCTAAATCTAGAAATGCTTCACAAACTCACATTTACAATTTTAAAAAATATATTGAGCGCATTATAGCCACTGCTCTTCAGACAGAGCAGTGGCCTTTCTCCTGACATAGCCTGTACATGAGCTAAAATTCAAACCACACAACCAAAGACAAGCCAAAGTTTTACAACTGCAAAATTTGACTCACCCCAGTTTACATAGTCAATTAATGTTTGTGCTCCTAAAAAAAAATAATATTTTATCAATAATTATTTTTTCATTCTCTCTTTGTTATTAGCAAAATAGTACAGATGGTCCTGCACTCAAACAATGCAGTTTGTACAAGGGAGCTGCCTAGATGCCACACAATACAACAGAGAGCTCAGAAGCTTCAGTCTTTAAGCTTCTTGTGTCTCTCCGTGTCATCCATTTTGCCAGTCATACGCACAATGTCCAATTGTGCAAACCTATTGGTTCTTTCTTGAAATCCTAAGCACGCCTCTTGAGTAGCTGTGGATTTGGGTGACTGCCTTTGCTCTAACATTGGTCCTGCCGTCATGAAATGTGACTGGGAGTTTTAGCTTTAGCAGTTTTATAAAATGCAGTTATAAGATGCAGAATAATATTACCACAATGGAACACTAAATCCCAAGAAATGCCCACATGTCTGTGTCTTTAGATCACAACATGCAGCTAAGAATGCACAATATTACCTTTAGGCTATAAAAGCGGGGAGGAATCAAAGCTTTACTCATCCAAGTCTTATCTGAACAACACCTGCCCTTCAACACACGCTGTGCAGACAGCAACTACATTAAATACTTTCACAGATAAACACGTCGGCTGATATCCAGAAGCTACAGTGCCTTGGGAAGGAGAAATTACATGGTTTTGAACATTTTTCATAAATATCTGAAAAATGTTTATTTTTCAGATTTGTGTTCAGTCCACACTTTCTCTAATGTCCTTAAAACTGCAGCAGGTAACTTTTATAAAAAAAAGTTTTTTGTTTTTTTAGATATCTGTTAAAACTCTCACTATGTCCTACAGTATGAGACAGGTAATCTGTGAAATAAATTTGCTTCTCTGCCTCCTCCTTGTGGTCCTACTGCCATATGCAGAAAAATACTGTGGCCAGTCAGAAATAATCAGAGTCAGCAGGAAGGTTTAAGTGGTGTCAATCATGCAACTGTACATGTGGAACAAACAGCAACAAACACATGAGACAGGTCAGGCATAAAGCTGTATAGAAGTTCAAAACAAGGTTAATTTTGTGCTTTGAACATCTCACAGAGCTCTGTTCAACCCATGAACTGAAAATAAAAAATTAAGGCACAGGCCTCCATGTAAACTGACAGGCCAGGCAAGGGGAGCATTAACCAGCGAAGCAGCTAAGTGGCACTTGGTAACTCTTTGGAAGCTGCAGAAATTCACAGCACAGTTGGGAGAATCTGTTGGCACGACAACGATTAGTCCTGCACTCCACAAATCTGACCTTTATGGAAGAGTGGAAGGAAGAAGGGCTTTGTTAAAAGAAAGACAAAACTCCCATTTGTAGTTGGTTACAAGGCATTTAGGGGACACAGACAGGAGGAAAGTGGTCTAGTCAGACGAAATAAAGGCTGGACCTTTTGGTCTACAAACAAAACACAGTGTGACAGAAACTGGACCATATGCATTACCCTCACTGTGAAACATGTTGATGACAGAGCCATCAACATGTGGGGGAGTTTTTCTTTAGCAGACACAGGAAAAGTGGACAGAGTGGAAGGGGAGAAAGATGGGGGTCAATATAGGGCAGGAAGGATGTACGTTTAATGTCCTTGTCCTCTTCCAGAACTATAAGGTCACTAAACGTACATCCAGAGCTCCAACATTACAGTTTAGATCAAATCATATTCAAGTGGTAGAATGTCACTGGATCCAGATCTAAGAATGTGTTTTTACACATGCTCTCTCTTCATCCAGCCTGACCAAAGTTAAGCTATTTGGCAAAAAAGAATGGGCAAAAGAATTACCAACCAAAACCGGTTGATATTCTCCTAAAGGCTTGCAGTTGGAATTTCAGCAAAATGTAATTATACAAAGTATGGCTAAATACAACTGCAAACTATATTTTAAGATTTTTTTCCCCATATGGTCCATCATATAAAGTAGTAATAAAACACAGTGAAATGTGCATTTGTGACATGGTTATAATTCCTTGAGAACAGCACAAAGCACAATATTCCCAGGGTGCTGTCTTTTTTAATAGCACTGTCTTCTATATTAACTTCAGTATCTTTCATATATCCAAAATTATATTACAGATAACATCTGTGCAGCTGTCTCCATGCCTCAGTGATTTTATCCCTCACACATTCATCCAATCTAATTCTCAGCTCAAGGTAGAACAAAATTAAAGCCTGATAAGTTTAGAGTCGGTTTAGCTGGAGCTCTAAATAAAGAGATTGAGATCGAATCCTGGGACCTTTCCAAGTCATGAATTAATGAATGTTTGCAATTCTTCTGTTTTGACATGACAAACAGACTTTTGATAATACTGTTGAAAAAACTTTTAAAAGAAAAAATTTAACAAATTTGCTACTTGAGGACAAACTGATTTCTATATTAGCATATTTTGTAGCATTGTTAGTGTGATCTTTTCTAAATATGTACATCACAGACCTTAATCTGCAAAAAAATTCATATAAACACCTTTTAAAGTGCATTGTGGAGAAATATTTGACCTATGAACTAAAGATTTCAGCCATGTTGAATCAAAGTCTACTGGAATAGATTTGTAATTTTTTTTTAAACCAATTCACTCCTACATTTTGACCCGGTGATTCTTACAGCTCAACATGCTTCTCTAGTCTCTCAAATTTAATCACCCTCATCTAAAAGAACACCACTTTTAAAAAAAGCAGTGAAGCACTAAAAAAAAATTTAAAAATTTAAAAAACACCACTTGTTCTTACATATGATTTGCTAACTGCAAATCATACAGCACCCCAATTTCAGTCACTACAGAAAAATGAACATCACAAGGCAAAAAAGAACAGGGCCATTGTGTCACCACCATATAAAAGCAAGGTTTTATTAATCAACAAAACAAGAGAGAGACCTTCATGGCGATGGGAATTCATTTTGTAGGGGGCTGTAATTTCTATTCACTCTTTCTCCAGCTAAATGCATGAGCCACTGGTTTCTTAGCAACAGACTCTGCAATGATGCAAGATTGAGAAGCATAGATCTGCGGCTCTATACAGCACAGGTGAAGACAAGTCAGTCAAAGTCGGTTCTTGCTGCTCTTCAAAGGATCTCAAAGTTCGAATCAATAGGAGAACCTCATCTTGTTTCAAGTGATGAAAAGGCGCAGACTTCTTACCTCCAGCAACAGCCGTGTTTTATCAAAGGGACATAAAAATCCTGAATGTCTTACCATGCTTTATAAAAGCCTGTACTGTATATGTTTCTAGTACATTTTGATGTATGGACTGTTAAAATCAATTTGAACAATGCTGAGAATTTCAGGTAATATAAGTAAACAAATAAAACTAAAGTAAATATTTAAGTTAAATTTTATTTTAAAAAAAATACAACTTGGGAAGAGAAAAAAAGTTAGGACACTCCAACATTTATTTCCACAAGAAATTGCTGAAATTTCACATCAGGTGTACATGATGAGAAAAGTATTACCCAGCATTTTGAAGACAGTTTTCCCTATTTGGATCCCATATATTAGTTTGGTGTGTAAGAGTGAACATCAAAATAAGATCAAAAATGCTGTCAGGGGTTTTCAGAAAGATGACTGTACCAGCTTATGAATCTGGTAGGTTTAAAGATGTCTCATAACAATTTCAAATCAGCCATAACACGATACAGAAAAAAAAAAAAGTCTAAAAATTTTAAATAACCTAGAACATGATTAGGTTTGGATGTCCAAGAATGTTCATCATAAGAGCAGACATCAATACGCAAAAATAAGTCTCCACTTTTTATCTGAAACGCCATGCCTGTACAATCAAAATGAGACTCCACAAGCTTAACTTTTTTAAGAGGTGTGCAAGAAGGAAACCTTTGCTCTCTAAGAAAAACAAAGGTCAGACTGAAGTTTGTCAGAGAGAAAACCGATTAAGTCCAGGACTTGGAGGAGAAGCAGAGCTTCTGGAATGATGTTCTTTGGACAGATACACAGCAGCAAACACGTGCAGTGTTTTCTATGAGAACGCACAAATTCTCCACTGAAGAAAGCACATAAGCTTGAAGGAAAACAAATCAACAACAAAAGTTAAGTTCAACCACCCAAACTTATCCTGTGAAGGCATTCTACGCACTTACGAGAATCTATTTTACTGTTAGTTATTAGGTCGGGATTGTGCTCCTTTTCAAGGCAGTAAAGACAAGATAAAGAGAGAAAGAATAGCATGACCTTTATGTTTAAGGCACATCAGGGAGATAAAAGGTTCCAGTGCTGTCCCATCAAGACACAGATTAAAGACATGCCTTTATTGTAAAGAGAAAAAAATGCAACCATTCAAAAAAGCACCTTCCATTTTCTTCCATTACAGAAAATATCCAGCTTTTTGTATGGCTGTGCTGACTATTATACTATGTGGTCTATATAAGCTATCATATTTAAACAAGTCACTTGATCATAAATGCACTCATTATGATGCATCATTTTTCCACATAAGACTGCATTTTTTTTGCCTCAATTGTTATAACTTCTACAGTGCATTCACTTAGTCATACTGTCAAAATCTAATTGGATCATTGTGTAAATGTTAAATCTGTCAAACTGTGAGAGCCAGAGCATTTAAATACTAATCAATAAAGCCCCAAGGGTGGTGGTGAAGGGTGAATCCCATTTTCTATGGTTTGCATCACAGAAACCACTGCTGACGAATTTATCCAGGCTCTCTCTTCATCTGTTACAAGCCCCTAGCCTTCTCTCAGCAATTTAATGGATAATTTTGTTTTAAAATTAGATGTTGATACCAATGCTCCCATCGCAACAAAAGCATCTCTGGAAAATGAAAACCTCCTTAAAGAAACATCGATCGATTATAAAAGGAAACAAAACAAAACAAAAAAAGTGCCAAAAAGTTCAAAGGCATAAATGTAAAAAGGGACAAGCTCTCCCACACTTTGAAAACCTCTGACACAGAAAATACGTCAGATTGTCAACGCTGTCTTAGCTTCCGGAAATTAATAGCTCCTGTTTTCATCATGTCTGGTAACTGCTGGTATTTTCAGACATTGATTGGGGAAAACTTTCTATGTTTAAATGAGACTGTCAAGAAACCTTGAATCTGCTGTAATTGGCATGCCAGGGCATTATACGGCGCTGTGATTTTAGCATCTCGTCGAAACGTGCATCCACTTTTGACCCTTAGATTCCACCTCATTTAGAAAACAGCAACAAATCTCTGATGAACCAAGTGCTCATTTAACAAATATATTCTATTTTGGATATTCCATTAAATTAAAGACTGGTAGCACAACAGCACAATGCAATCCGCCATCGTTTTTGTTGTTATCTGCCTGTCCATGTGTAGAACAAACCCTGCAGCCATGTGTTCTGTGGATGTGCGTTTTTACACCTGCACAGTACTTCACACCTCCACAGGGGATGTTCCTGAAAAGTTGCACTCTGAAGCCTGGTTTCAATAAGTGCAGTTTGCGTGGCTGGATAGCAACAAAAAGAACAAGCACAACATAGTGAAGCAGCCTCCTGTTTTTATGCACCAAAAATTTGGAATAAGCTTCTGGTACACTGCAGGACTGCTCCTAAATGTTTTCTGAATGTCAGCATAATGAGAATTTTTTATTATTTTTTTTCGACTTTCCTTAAATTCATGAGTTAACATGCAATTAGATTACAATGCATTTAAAAAATTTTGGAAAACTCATATTGATCATTTAGCTTTGTATGCTTTGGATAGGATAATTTACAAAATTTAAGTTAATTGGAAGCCCACATCCCAGTTCATTTCAAGGCAACACCTTAAAGACACAGATTCATTCAGTATCATTACAGAAAAAAAAAAATTAGACAAGGCATCAAGAAAAAAAATTGTGGACCTGTTGATGCAATGTCCAGATGCCGGAAAAAGTCATGTTCATCTGTTCAAACATTTGTATGCAAGAATAAAGAGGATGGGAATATCCAGCCATATTCCCAAATGCACTCAGAGAAAAATACTTTCATTTTTGGAGATGTTTCCAATGGTCTGATGAAACTAAGATAAAAGTGTTTGGCCATGATGAGCTTCATTATATTTGGAAGAAAATAGAGGAAGCTCACAAGCCTAAGAATATCATTCCAACTGTGAAATATGAGGGTGGTACCATTATGGGACATTTTCTCCTCTGTCAGGAGAAAAGACCCAAGATTCCAACAAACTATTATGAGAAGCTCATGGGCAATGGCCAAAACACTTGATCCAGATAATACAGCTAAAAAAAGTCATATAAAGTCAAAGTTTGAAGAAGGTTAAAAATTAAATATCTAAGAATTCTCAAACTCTGATTTGCAAACATTTATCTTTTCACGCATACAGTATATATAAAATATATGGTTTCAACATTTATTTCAGGTAGTGTTAAAATAGCACACTGAGAAATGGGGAACTTCTAGAAGCTGACACACCATCATCAGCTTACTCACTCACCTTACTTAGATAGTGAGATATGTGCATTCATATTGTTGGAAGAACAAAAACTAAATGCCAAATGTACATGCTGAAAAATGAATAGATTTTATTAAAATGTATTCCAATGCCAATGAACTGCAGACAAACATACTTTGGTGTATTTTTGCTCACTTTTGATTTTAAATGAATATTTTCAGTGGCAACAGTACTCTTTAAAACCTACAGTTGCCCAATTCCAACTAATAATATACTCAAAGGAAATGATTGGATAAAAAGCTGGATGACAAGCAGGGTGACAAAAAAGGACAACTGCTAATAGAAATTTAAGAAGCTTACAAGTGGCAGTGCATCAACTGCAGCTGACATATTGCTGTCACTCTCCAAAGTCGGATGGCCATCTTCTAAAAGTTATGCTTGCCAAGCCAAGTAAAAGACTCTCCGAAAGGAGCATCAAATGGTGGTGGCAGCATCATGATATGAGGTTACTTTTCTTAAGGTGTCAATGCAGGTGGAGCTATAAGTGTTCACAAATACCAAGCAAATGAGAGTCAAAACTAGTGCTGCACAAGAAATCAAATCGCATTTGTCATCACACTATTACAACTGCAAAAAAACGTTAGGATGCAATTTTTGGTGGAATTCAAGTGCCATGCATTTATGCTCTTCGTTGGTGATGAAGGGGCTTCAACTTCCCTAAACATTCACACCAAGTGTTTTTTTTAGTGGCTGATATGCAAATAGTGAAGGAGAATGTAAAGGCATTGTGTAGTGGTAAAGGAAGAAAAATGTCAGTGAAATGAGGATTGATTGTAATCGACACCAGTATTGCAATTTATTGCCTTTAAGAAGTTCCTGAAATCATGCAGCCCCAGTCAAATCCCTCAATTGTCCACTAGAAAGATGAAGATGATGTGGGGTTTCATCGTCTGTGACATGCTGTGACAGTATGGTTCTGTCACAGCATCTCAGTGACAGAACCATACTCCTCAATTAATAGAAAGGCGATTCAAATTAAAGTTTAGAAATTGTCAAGCGAGAGTTTAGACACAAACCTGGCAAGGAAGAAAGGAAAAATGGATGGACGGATAGAATCCCTACTGTCAATCAATCTTTCTGTTTTGAAAGGGTTTTTCCTGCGTGTCACTTTGAGGAAACACATGCTTTTATATTCGGCAGCATCTGCCTCTATTAGCCAAACTAGATCTCCCTCTCATCACAGGTCAGTGTCAGAACAAAAGCAAATCCCATTAGGCAGCAGAGCTCATTTTCAGAGGACTGATTGCACAGTGCCTCCTGTGAGGCAGCTGAGCTCTGTTATTGTTCACACTGCAGTGCATGGGTGCAGTTCGATCCGTGAACAAGGAGCATGAGATCGGCTACGCCCCCATCCTCCAAGTGCGATTGTTGACACTAGGGCTGTGCCTGTGACATTGTTACCAAGAGGGAATAAAAGGCAGGAAATGCCCCCCCATTATCACCATCCCTGAATTAAATAACATCCCCTCCTTTTAATGAATGAAACCACTAAATGGTTATGAAATTACTCACCTTCAATAGAGATGACATGCTCTCTGATCTGGTTCTGCAGAGCCAGGTCGTCGATGCGCTCGATCAGGTCGTAGATGGCGTAGATGTTCGGATGGACGGACTCGAACCGGTGGATCTCCGCTCTGATGGCTGCTGAGTTGGACAAAACAAACTGCGAGCCGGCCGGACCGGACTGTGCAGCCTGACCCGAAACAGTCCCCGAACCGAACTGACCGGCCCCTGAGCTCGCAGACGATCCGGATCCGAACTGGGACGGGATGGACTGGGGTACCGGGACGGGAACGGGCGCCGGGACCGTCCCTGGAGTGGGCATGGCTGGCTGAGATTGCTGCGAGATACCGGACACTGGGACGCTCGACTGGAAATTCATTATTGGTTCTTTTCTCTTTTTTTTTTTTTTTCAAATGGAGCGGCTAAGTCTTCTTCAGCGACAACACAAATGTGGAGGCTAGAAATTAGGACTCAGGCGACGCGAACAAAAGAAGTTCGCGCGATGCGGTGGTCTGGAAAGCGATCAACACAGAAGCATCAATAGTTGGTCGCCAACTGCAACAAAACGCGGTTCATATTATCACAACTTGACTGAGGTTCATTTTCCGTTATTGGCCAGATCTTGTCCAGGGCCCCCCCTCTTTTTTTTCCTGTGTCTTTACAAACCCGCAGTGCCTACCACTCGGACACTCCTCCCACACCGCTGTTTTGGTCAAAGCCGTTTCCCGTAGTTGCCCTGTTTGAAGCAGACAATGGGCTTCTGCGCGGCGCCCTGGTCCACTCGCGTTGAACGCCGTTGTTTATGCACTGAAATGAAACAGTGTTCAGTTCTCGTTGGTCCAAGTGTTCCCTACCCAGAGCCCTCCTCCGCATGGTGAAACGTCACCCATCACGTAATTGTGCATGAGATGGGGGGGGGGGGGGGGGGGGGGAAGGGCAAAAGAACAACGTGCAAAACAC
>CAEFZY010077427.1:0-22644 GCA_903066815.1 Brachyrhaphis roseni
AAAAAATCCTTATAGCTGGTTAAAATAATCTATATAATGGTCTTTACTGTTTTCTTTAGAGGCTGGTTCTATACCAGATTTACCACAGGGGACATTGTAGTCAGTGTGTTTTATGGGGAAAACTTAAAAAGGAATTACACAAAAAGCATAGGAATATATAATGATATATATAAATATATAAAGTAATTGAAAGAGCCACTTGTGTCTCCAGAGATTCAGGTTGCAGATTCCTGACCTACCAGATGGAAAATGTGATCCTATCTAAGGCTGTTGTAAACAAATATTTTAGTAATCAAGCAATCTGTCGATTATTCTTATGATTAATTAAGTAATCGGATAAAACAAACATCGGTAAATCTAACATAACAGCAGTATTACTATTGCATATGAACATCAGTCCAATTTTTCACATTTGAGTTTTCCTAACAATAACTTTTCTGTAGTTTAGAAAATTAGCCTGTAACAATAACAGCTCACTTTCTAAGTCAACCTGAAGAAAAGTTATACAAAAATCTGAAATTATATTCAATTTAATAATAAAGAGGCATCCTCACAAATACGCTTATAAAAATGTCTATACTCCAGCTTTTGGTTTATGTATTCATCCATAGTCAGTTTAAAAGATTAACTTTCACCTAGTCCAGACATTTATAGTTTTGTGTTCAGCAATAATAGCGACGGGATTTAACACCTTTGTTTGTCACACACAAAAACATAAACCAGGTATGTAACGCCACCCATTAGTGGCGACCGGGATGATATGAAATTTATTTTCCGTGTTCAGTCTATCTGCTCACCTGTATAAATACACCCGCAGGCTCGTCCCCGCTGGTCGCTCTGAACCAGCAGCTCTCCAAGCTAGCTGGAGGAGAAAAGCTTCCAGGCGTCGCTCCCGTCATTTTAAGGATGCTCATTGGTCTCCCAAAAAACGACAAAAACCCGGACATTATCATGAATCAATAGAATCCTCCCAGGCCGAACTTGAAAATTGGACAGTATGCTGCTAGTGCTAACACTTAGCTTTCGTCAACAGCTCAGGCGGGAGTGAGAGCTCCGCGCATCGCAAGTAACGACCCGGCCAGAACCCGGTGTATTAAATAATAAAACATGACACTGTTCAGCCTGGAATGTGCGTTTTCCTCCTCACGTCTGTATTTTTGCCAGTTTTTGCTCCTAAGGATGGTGGAGAATCGGGTGCTGATTTAAAAAGACGCGGGTTGATAGCATCTCGCCGGGCTGCGTAGTGTCCGTCTCTAGGCAACCGTGACGCTGCGTCGGTCCGTAGCGTTCTGGGGTCCTTTAGCTCCAGCCACGACAATTTAGTTGACCTTAACATTTCCTGTGTTTTATTTTATAATAATTGTTACATTTAGTGATGATATGTGTGTGACAGGCGTGTCTATCGGACAATTATGTATCGGTTCAATACGAGACGTGACATTTAACGTTTTTTTACGAAGGGGTGGTAATGCTATTCAGGGTGAAGCACCCCTAAAACAGGGCTAGATACGCCACTGCTCCAGCCACCTCTGGTGATGCAATAGAGGTTAAACTCACCAGCTGCGAGACAAATGGGCAGCAGCAGCCTAAAGATCAATCCGCACACCATCTGAGAGGCCATGGCTCCGGGCGGCCCAGGTCCAGGTAAAACAAGCCGGAGTTCGTCCCTCTGTGCTCAGGCTCTCTCTGCTCGCATCCCGGTCTGGTGCGCCCTCTCAGATCCCGGCTGGCTCCTGCGGGCGGCCACATCGGCTCTCCGCTGCTGCAGACACCTGGACTCCGGCCATTCCACAGGCGGGAAACGAGCGCACTCACCGCGGGTCGCCACAGCAGGGGGTGTCGCTCCTTACCGATGCCAGCATGGTAGTTTTTCAGAGATGCGCTGAGGTCATGGTGGCGGATTCAGGTGTGCAGACGAGCTGCGCTGCGACGGCGCGCCAAACACCCGGAGAAAGGAACCAACAAGTCCGCAAGTCCAATTAACCTCCTTTAGAACAGCAAAAAAACTTCAACTAGACGCCGCAGAAACTATTAACCAGCGTTGTTTTCACTCCCCGGTTCTGGATGGCTGGGATAAGACGCAGAAACAGCGGGTAAGTCCACATTTGTGTCTGGAGTCCCCCCCGCCTCTCCTCACTTACACAAATGTGACTTTCTGACTTCTGCTGTTGACTCTGTTGTCCAACAAGAGGATACATGACGAGCCAGAGAGGGACAGCCGCGTCAGCCAATCAGAAGTGAGCGCCTGGAGGTATGCCCCGCCCCCTGAGATAATTGGAACCAAGAGGTGGGACCAGAACATGAGCAAAAAGCGAAATAAGACAAATAAAGGCAACAGCAGAGAAACAATAACCTGACTCATGGTTTATAACTCTTATTATGCTTTTATACAGTTATACCAGTTCTTTAGTTCAATGAACATCAAATGAGAACGTTCACTTTATGAAATGTTGATAATCATTAAATTTGACTTTTTTAAAGAGAAACAGCGACGTCTACTGATGGAAAACCAAATTTCACAAAGCAGGACAGAAAAGAAGAGAATAGAAAATAATAGAATAGAATAGAAAACAAGAGAATAGAATAAAATAGAATCGAAAACAAGAGAATAGAATAGAAAACAATTAAATAGAATAGAAAACAAGAGAATAGAATAAAATAGAAAACAAGAGAATAGAATAGAAAATAAGAGAATAGAATAGAAAACAATAGAATAGAATAGAATAGAAAATAAGAGAATAGAATAGAAAACAATAGAATAGAAAACAATAGAATGGAATAAAATAGAATAGAAAACAATAGAATAGAATAGAAAACAATAGAATAGAATGATCCTTTATTGTCTCATAATGGGGAAATTTCTGCACAATAACAGCAAGAAAACACAGAGAACGATGGAATTTTTCAACATAAATATGAAGTTACACCGAATTATCCAACTTTTTAATTTACCAAATGTGCAAAGTGTTGACTTATAATTAACTGTTAATTAACTAAGTTACCTAATTTATAAAAACTGCTGACTTATAATGAACATAGTACATTTAGTCAGCATGAATATGTTGTATTTGTTTTATTTTTTTCTATTTGTTTTATGATATTCTGTAATGTTTTAATGTTTTCTTGAGCAAGTTGTTTTTTTCTCAATCAACTTGCCTGGTTAAATAAAATAAAAGTGTCTTTAGCATTAACAGACAGATTATCGGCACATAGGGATTGAATTTTTTTTGTCCACATTTTTGTCAAATTAAACCACAAATTTAAAAAAAAAACATATTTAACAAATTAAAAAAAAAAAAAGTGTATAATAAATAAGTATTCAGTTCCTTTATTCTGATACCTCATGTAACTAAATGCCTCCAGAAGTCAAATATTGGGCTAATAGAGACAATATTTGTGTTATTATAAAATAAATGCAGCTGTTCTGAAGTTTGTTAGAGAACATTATTGAACAAACTGTATCATTGAGACCGGTCTGGTTTAAAGTTGTGGAGAGGTTTAAAGTGGAGTTTGGTTCAAAAACAATATCCCAAGCTTTGGACGTCTGACAGGTCAGAGTTCAATCCATCCCCTGAACCGCCAGGATACGGCCGTCTATGTAAACAAACAGCCAGGGGAGGAGAATATTAATCAGAGAACAAGTCAAGTCAAGTCAAGTTTATTTGTGTATCACATGTCAGCAACAAGGCGACTCAAAGGGCTTTAAACTATAAAAACATAAATACCATCATCAAAAAGAGTAATCAACATCAAATGTGGGAGCGAAGACTTGAATTAATCCATTTCCGGGTATTAAGCAACTCTTCAGCCTTGACTAAGAGGAACTCAGTGTTTTGGCAGTTTTTCAGTTTTCTGGAAGTTTGTTCTAGATTAGAGGAGGATAGAAGCTGAATGCTGCTTCTCCATGTTTGGTTCTGGTTCTGGAGATGCAGACCAGAACCAGAAGACCAGAAGACCAGAGAGGTTCTGGAAGGTTGATACAACACCAGCAGATCTTTAATGTATTATGGTGCTAAGCCATTCAGTAATTTATAAACTAACAGCAGCATTTTAAGCTCTATTCTCTGAGATACAGGGAGTCAGTGAAGGACTTTAGAACTGAGTGATATGCTCTGTCTACCTGGTTTTAGTCAGGACATCAGCAGCAGTGAAGGACCTTAGAACTGAGTGATGTGCTCTGTCTACCTGGTTTTAGTCAGGACACCAGCAGCAGTGAAGAACCTTAGAACTGGGTGATGTGCTCTGTCTACCTGGTTTTAGTCAGGACACCAGCAGCAGTGAAGGACCTTAGAACTGGGTGATGTGCTCTGTCTACCTGGTTTTAGTCAGGACACCAGCAGCAGCGTTCTGGATCAGTGTAGGCTGACCTGTGAAGACAATGCTGCTGTAATCAATATTGTCAAATCTTGTCATAAGTGAAATAATCTGCCAATAGAACTAGTATTTTTTCATAAGTACTAAGGAATTATTTACTTAAAACAAGCTCCTGTATCTTCCTGAAATGTTACTTATAAGTTAGTTTTGTCTTATTTCAAGTGTACTAAAATATTTGCAATAGAAACAAGGACAAAAACACTTGGTTAAAATGTATGTTTTTGCAGTGAACTGTACCATAGAGTATAAACACAAGGAGTCTGAAAACTTTTTCAAGGAATTGTAAGTCTGACTCAGTTGAATCAGTCAAAAACACACCCAGTTTATGGCCTGGTGACAGACACGTTTCATAAGTTAAACTGCTCTAATCTTCCTTTGTTCTCGTCTTTTTATGGCCACTAATTCACTCAGTAAACTGGAAGAATATAAACTAAACTGCATCACTGTGATGCAAGTTATGACCTGCAGAGGAGGATGTGTATTGTGGCGAATGCAGATGTTTCCTTTCACAAGCCAGAAAATAATTTACCTGCTTTTTTCTGTCTCACAGGGCAGCCCTCCCTCTACAGCGTCTTTTATTTCCAGTTCTGCAGTTCCCCTCAAAAATATAACAACATCACAACCTCCTAAGGTTGCCTTAGCTGGCTCAGGCTATGATTTGGTAAATGAGTAAATCAACTATAGTAAGTCTCTCCACTTTTCCTCTACATCTACAAAGAGGGGAAAACTTTATCAGGCAAACCCTTGCTTATTTAATGTAATCAAGACATAAAGAGATGAAGAAAAACGCATAAACCTTATTTACAACGGTGTATTAGAGCTAAGATAGAAAAAAATGAGGAGCAAATTTCTGCCAAAAAATCTGAAATTCTAAGAATAAACTAAGAAATTTCACAGAGAAATTTCTGAGCTTCAAATGTCAAATTTTCTGGAAAAAACTCAGAAAATAAAATAAGAATAAGTCTGAAAAGTTGAGATTTGCTAGAGAAAAACTCAGAAATAATGAGATTAATCTTAGAAATTTTCTAGAAAAATTTGGACATTTCAGAATTTCCTAAGTAGATTTTTTTAAATTTTGAGATTCAGAAAATTTCCAAGTCAAAAAATTTTTAACTTTTGAAATTCAGAAATGTCCATGTTTCTTTCTAGAACATTTCTGAGATTAATCTAAAAACTTTTTTATAGCAAATTTTTAACTTTAAATGATCTTTTTTTTTGTGGAAAATTTCAGATCTCAATGTAAAAAATTTCTCAAATTAAAAATTTTCTGGATACATTTTTTTTTTTTTTTTATCCAGAAAATTTCTGAGATCAATCTCAAATTTTCTGAATCTTTTGGTGGAAATGTATTCTTTTTTTTCTATCTACACTGGTCCATCAACTTGATGAAAAAATTAGTAAAAAAAAAAAAAGATGATCAGAAATTTTTGTTTTAAAATATCACAAAGTTTGGTTGGAGAAAGAGACTTTTTAAAGATCTAGTTATGGATTTAGAGCTTTCTGTGATCAATATGGAGCCACAGAACCTGCAGCACACGACCTTAAAACATCCTGAGTCAGCTGGAGCAGGAAAAGGAAAAGACGGCCGTTTTCCTGTCTGAACTTCTCATCCCATTGCTCACATCCTCTAACTGTGTTCAGAAAGCCGTTTTCCCTGCGGACCCGGCTGCTGTCACCATGAAAAACCCTCATCAGGACAGAAACGTTTCAGCAAAGGATGTTTCCTGTCATCGGCAACATTTCTCATTACATGTCACACAGTGAGATTAAGTAGTAAATGTGAAAATATCTAAACTCCTGATGTTTTTCTTCTAGGTTTGCGTTATTAAGAAACTCCAACATTAAAAATGTAATTAAAGTTGTTTAAAAGAGCTCCAGTGTGTTCAGGAAGTTTGTGCTGACTCATTCGGTGTTTACTGGAGATTATTTTTAGACAAACTTTCCTCTTCATTTCAAACCTCCTCTGACAGTGAAGTATTTATTTGTCTATTTGATTCTTGCAAATTATTTTAATCAAGAAAATCAATTCACACTAAAAGAAATCAATTTTTTTCATCTGTAGAAGAAGAAGTAAGCGCATAAATCTTTATGCTGATTTCTCTGAGAAGGAAGCTGTTTTTCTCTGGAGGAGTGATGGGAGGAACCCAAAACGATCCCAGCGAACCTCCCTGCGCTTCTGAAAACGGAAACTCACAGCAGCAAAGGTCCAACTCGTGATGTGATGAATCACCACAGCGATGATTCGCTTTACAGAAATAAGAAAAGTAAACAGCTGAAAACCTCTGGCCTGAAGTTGCACTTTTCCCCGGCGATCCAGACCGGCTGGACTTTTTCTTTTAGGTCAATGTGGGAGCAGTTGGAGCCGAAGGCGATCAATAATTCTGCCCCAAAACATGTCGGCCGGTGATTGGCTGGCGCTGTTTGAAGTCCAGGCCCGCTGAGCAGATCTTAAGTAACATCTTCTCTTTGATTCATTATTCATCCAATCCTTGAGAGGGAACGTATCGACAAAGTTTCTGGGTCAAATGGAGCCTCGGGTCAGGCTGCTCCAGAAGCACCTGTAGCTTAGTTTAAGAAATATCATATAAACAACAAGATTAACGATCCTGTTGAAATGGTTCCAGTGACATTTCTGTCCCAAACTTTGCTGAACCATATTTTTTATGAGGCTAAGGAGGGTTTTGTTCTGTACTTCAGATTGTTTTTCATGTTGTAAAACATTTTAAGGTGATTTGTCTTAGAAATGAAACCCCAACTTCATAACTGTAAAATGTTAGAGTAAGACTGAATCACTTGTATTTGTGCTGTCTGACCTTTGACATGTCAAAATAAGAAGTAACGTAATAGTTAAATTTTCTGATAATCAATTTTAGGTTTTCTGTAATCATTAAAACTGTGTAGTGAGACTGTACGTATAATATATCAGCTTCACTTGAACTCTTTCATATTTTCTGAAATGCATTTTCACTGTTCCAACTGTAAATAATCTACCAGGGATTTACCAATATATTCACCTTGTAGTAAATAATCTACCATGAAATTTTAAAGTCCTTCATGTTTACAGGATGTATATAGATGCTGATTTAATTTTCCAACTACAGAACCTCAGAAGCCTGATGTTGCAGTTTAAACATCCTTTTGTAGTGAAGTTACGTAATAGTCTAATTTTCAAAGACATTTAATTTGATCTTTTCACTATCTGTAAGCTATAATCATCACAATTACTAAAATTATAGACTTGAATTATTTCGCTCTGTGTGAATGAGTCTATGTAAAGTAGAAGTTTCACTTTCAGAGATGAAATGTTTAACTTTTTTATGATATTTTCATTTTTTTTTAGATGTATTTGTGCTGCTCTAACTCTGTACAACCATTATAATTACCTGGCAGTAAATCAATTTTAAAGCAAATCAGCATACTTTCCAGTTTAAAACATCATTTCTTATTTACAGTTACATCATACTCCAATTTGAACATTTTCTGTGAGCAATAACCAGCAAAATTACTAGAAATATAGTCTGGAAATATTCCACTACCTGTGTAGTGAATCTATTCAATGTTTAAGTTTCACTTTCTTAAATAATTGACCTTTTTTAAGATGTATTTGCACTCATAAAACGGTAAATAAATCTGGTTTTGTCTGAGTGACTTCTGCATGTGGGTCAATAAATGATAGTCACAGAATTTAATTTATTTGGTTTTCCATAATAACTCAGCTGTGCTGTTTTTTCCCTTTGCTTCTGTTTAATTCTTCCAAATTGTTGCGAGGTAATGCTTCCCCTGAAACGATGGCTGACGTGTGTTCAGCCTTTTATCGCCTCTTCAGAAAGCAGGAAGAAGCTCATGCTAATGCTCACATAACGGATGTTGGTTTGATCAAAAACGACTTGCATGTTGACGGATTGCTTGTAACGGCGCATTACGTTCTTAAAATATTTACAGCCCCACCGGCTGACCCTCTCGCCTGCATAATTGAGAATCGTTTCTGCTTTTGAAGAAGCACCAAAGCAAAGATGCAGCTTTTAACAGCATCCACAGGTCAAAGGTTGATGGGGTTTTAACTGAAATTCTCAGGACAGAACAGAGAAAACCTCAAAGAAAACACAATACGTGGTTGGAGGTCGTTTCAGCTTCAGATTTGAGTGAAATGTCTCAGGAATTCAGTTCAGTGCAGGTTTAAAAGCAGGGAAGTAAATAATCTGAGGTCAAAGACTCCTTCTGGGAACACTCAGCCGTTACACATGCGTCATACCTTTCTTTTTGTTTTATTGTGAATGACTGTTTATGTTTTTATAAAGTTGATCAAACCTTGGCCGTCCTCAGAAAGCTCTTTTTATTCTCCCAAATACACATCTTATGTTTTGGAGATTCTTGTATGGAGGGCTGATCCTGTCAAAATTTACAATAACTGAATGAAGGAGGAATAATTAAATGTACGGGGAAATAAAATTGTTTATCAATAAATATATTTGGGAATAACTATGTATATGTTTAAATTATTTATTTCCACATTAATGTATTTTCATTTTTGACATATCAGTCCTCCATACAAACATCTCACTGCTCCAATAATAAAAATGTGCTCTGTTGTGAATGATTATTTATGTTTTTATAAAGTCAATAAAACCTCTGCTTCCCTCAGAGAGCTCGTTTTATTCTAATGAGGATCAAGGAATCCTATATGGAAGACTGATCCTGTCAAAATTGACAAGAACTAAATAAGGAAGGAATAATGAAATGTATGAGAAAATAAAATTGTTTATAAATATATATTTTTGGAAATAAATAAGTATATGTTTTTAATTATTTATTTCCACGTTCATTTATTTTTACTTTTGACATATCATTCCTCCATACGAACATCTCACTGCTTCAATAATAAAAGTTTTCTCTGTTGTGAATGACCTGGGCCTCTCTCAGAGAGCTTTTTTAATTCTCTTAAATGTAAACCCGACCTCTCGAGCATCTTATATAGAGGACTGATCCTTCCAAAACTGACAATAAATAATGGAAGGATAATTAAATGTATGAGGAAAGAAAGTTTTTAAATACATATATTTTTTTAAATAGATATTTTAATAGTTATTTACTCTCACATTTATTTATTTGTTTAATTGTCAGTGTTCCATATATCACTGCTTCACTAATGAAAGTTGAGTCATTCACACTCAGCATAATCCCCTTTCTTTTTTGAAGACTTGTTTTTGTGGCATTAAGATACTTTTTTAAAATATTTAGGTGCAATATACATATTTTCCTTTTACAAAGGATTGGTAAAATACAAATAAAAAGATTTATGAAAAAGTAAAACAGGAACTAAACAAAAGGAAATGTAGATTTCCAAACAGAAATTACTCAAAATTGTAAAAGCAACGAATAAAATCTAGAATAAACTTTTCTTCACATCAAATAAGTGAATTTTAAACCAACTTTTTGCTCTCACCATCTATTTTTGGAGCTCAATTTGCTTTAAGTAGTTTCTCCTTTCTCTCCCTCTCCAGGCTTTATTCGGGGGCTAATGCAGATTTAATCTTCAGTCATTTAAATCACAAGCATTTTTGCTTCCCTGGATGCAGAAATGTCCAGGTTCCTCTAGTAATGTGATAACACTGCTAAGAGCTGATTGTTTTCTATAATAACACAGCCAGGCCTTTATGTTGCATTAGGCATAATGCGATTTTAACAGACGGTCATTTAAAGGATTCATGCTGAGTATGCAAAACTTCTGCTCTCTATCATTTATTTCCTTTGAGGATTGAAATAATTGTGCACTTAAAAAGGAAAAATGATTAAACAAGTACCACATTGTGTATTTTATTTTTATATATATATATATTTATTAAAACCTGATCATGCTGGTTTGCCTTTAATCCTCTGTGAGGATTCATAAATATCATAATTTTCTTTATTTTGCAGGCAGCAAGCCTTTAGTCTTTCAAATGTGGAAAGTCTCTTTTTTCTGAGAGATATTGGCAGGTATTGATACTGTAATCATTTTTATTTGACTTGAAAATTGGCTCTTTGGCTCCACCTGTCGGTCTTTACGGGTCTGCGCCCCAAATAGAGAAAACATCTGTCAAGTATACTGCTTGCTAGCAGAGCAAAAACAGTTAGAAGATAGAAATTAATAAGGAAAATAGGCTTTTGAAAAAGTTAAATAATTAATATTGTACAGGTAGCCTATATTAATTATTATACCTGTACAATAATTAATATTGTACAGGTATAATAAAAATATATTTTTATTAAAATACAGTAATGCATAATCTTAAAATGAGACATTTTCTTAAAATGTAGTCATTACTTGTTATTAAATGTTGCCAATATGTTATTTGACTAGAAATTATTATGGACTATACAATAGTATGCAAAATATTTGTTAGGTTTTTGGTATTTAATGCTGTCCTGAATATTTTACAGGTTAATGTCACCTTTCATCATTTTATTTTCTTATTGCAATTCTATTTCTTAATTATATATATTAGGTATACTGTTTATAAAAGCCTATCTAGGAACAAGTGCTGCAAATTAGCTCATCCTAGTAACGCCATAATACAGGCATCAGACTGCTGTTTCATTCAGTTTGTCTTTGTTATTGTGTCTGTTATTATTATCATTGTCCCTAACTTAATAAATAAATATTTGTTTATAAATATTTATTACATATTCAATCAATTTCAATATTTAGACATTTCTATAAAACGCATTTAAAAATAGTTTTTTATTCTTATAAAATTGTTTTATTTATCTATATTTTATAAATTTGTATTAAAAATTGCAATTGGCAAATTCAGTAAATGTTGTGCTTAATTTTCTTTACACACATATTGCTAATTTCTTCATGTTTTTGGATTATCAGTACTAAATTTCTATTTAAAGCCAATAACTGATAAATAAAGCTGTTAGTTTTATTAAGCTTTTTTCACGTCGCTTCTACAGTAAACAAATAGTGGCTGTCAGTGGTTTATCCAGCCAGCAGAGGGCGCTCCATGACCGCATCCTTTACGTCTGAGCGACGGGAGGGAAAAGAGGGAGGAGTCAAGATGGCGACTGTAAATCTCTGCCCGCTGCTACTTTGGTTAGCATCGGTTTCTGTGGAAACCACCACCGCTAAATATCTGTCGGAACCTTGTTACAAGCCCATTAAAGATGACAGACCAGACTCAGTCCGGTAGGTTACACGTAGATAACTGACAATGACGCAGATAAAATATTCTGTTGATGACTAAATAAATACAGAAGAGTTTACGTACGAAATCTGGCAATTTCTGATTAATAATCTGTGATTAGTAATCTGCTCACACCGAGAGAAAAATAACAGATAAAGCAATTTAAGGTCAAAGTTGGAATAAAATAAGTGTACAACCAACGTTTGCAGTCTTTATCATAATATCATTGAAAGTTAGAAGCTGAAAAATGTTGATCTGTGTTTTTAAAATATTTGTTCCTGTAATTTAGGAGAATAGACGGATTCTTTCAGTAAACTTTAATGTTTCGTTCATTATCAAAAAAAGAAAATAAATAAAATAAATAAAGAGAAGCTCAAAGATGCAGGTTGTTGGAATTAGTCAAATAAGACGAGCTGACTAAAAATAAGCTGTTAATTCTAATGTGAAATATCTTTATTTCTCTTTTTTGTCTGTACAAACAATATTTATTCATTTGGCTTAAAATCCCATCATACAAAAAATGGATGGACTTTGTTTTATTTCATAAATATTACAGTATTTCTGCTTCATTTTCAGAAGACTTATCGGTCATCAGCATACATGGATGTCATAACTGCTACAAAAACATTTTGCAGCAGGATTAAAAGGCCTGTGTTGGAGCTTGAATTGTACAGAATCAGAGTTTTAAAGTAACTGATTCTCTGTTGTATTTTTATTGTAGGACTGGAGCGCGGCCACACGAGTTTATCAAAGCGTCAGACCTTCCTCCGTCGTGGGACTGGAGAAACATCAACGGGAAGAACTATGTGAGCGTCACCAGGAACCAGCACATCCCCCAGTACTGCGGCTCCTGCTGGGCCATGGGAGCCACCAGCGCACTGGCAGGTAGCTGGGACTAAGCAATAATCGATTTTATTGATTAATCACATTAATCAAAAATGATTAATGTGATTAATCAAATGTGATTAATCACATTTTTGAAGATTTAATTTTTGGAAAATCTGGATTTTTTTTCACTAATGTGGATGTGCTGTTTGGGTTTTTATAGTTCAGTTATGTCAGCATGCCAAATGCCACCATCTTGTTTAACAGCTTCTCTTTATTTGAATTCAACTGAATATTAGGGTTAAGATTTTATTTTTTATCCAAATAAGTTGTAATATTAGCAGAATAATGTAGTGATTTTATGAGAAATCCAACACAAAAAAAAAAGTTTTTTGATCATATTTTGATGTTATACTTTGGTGTGAATTTTACAAATAATGCTTAGTATAAATACTTTATCTTTTCACACATCATCAACTAAATTATCAGTATCAGAACTTTAAAACAAGAGCTATACAAACATAAATATATCACATCTTTTTGTCTCATTAAACGACTTTTTTCCTTTTAATTTTAAGATTTTTTTTTTTCTGCTTTATTCTCGTAATTAAACAAATATTCTTGCATAAGGGATGAGAAAAGAAAACAAGCAATTGATTATAATCGTAAATTGAATTTGAAATCATTTTAAATCCCATATCGCCCAGGTAACCATGGAGAAGAGACGCAGGAAGCAGTTATCTGGTGACTGTATTTTTATTGTTTTTCTAAGATCGTATCAACATAAAGCGAGGTGGAGCGTGGCCGTCCGCCTACCTGTCTGTCCAGAACGTGATCGACTGCGGGAGGGCGGGCTCCTGTTTCGGAGGCGATCACCTCAAAGTCTACGCCTACGCTCATAAAACCGGGATTCCTGATGAAACCTGCAACAACTACCAAGCTGTCAACCAAAGTAAGAAATCACTCCCACCAAACCTCCAGATACAGACTGATTTTCAGCTCATTTTATGTTCAAATGAATAGAAATCTTAAAGAAACAACCCTGACGTTTTCTGATGTGAACTGATGTGTTGTTGATATTTTGTCCTCTGATATGAACCATTAAAATTCTTCGTGTGTTTCAGAGTGCGTTCAGTTCAGTCAGTGTGGGACCTGCTCCTTCTTTGAATCCTGTGCTGTTGTGAAGAACTACACAGTTTGGAAAGTTGGAGATTATGGAGAAATTTCTGGAAGAGATGAGTTGAAAGCAGAAATCTACACCAACGGGCCCATCAGGTACCGCAGGCTCCGTCTTTCTTTATTTCCATTTCTTTATCTTTCCTGTCTTTTTGTCCTTTTTCTCTTCTTGTTTTTACTCTCTTTTTTTCTGTCTGTCTTTTCTGATTTCTTTCCTTATTTGCATTTTTCTTTGCCTCTTTCCTCCTTTCTTCCATTTTTCTTTGCTGATTTATTTTCTATCTTTCCTGTTTTTGTCTTTTTCTTTTTCCTGTCTATGTCCTGTGTCTTTTTTGACACTCCTTTTTCTGAGTGTCTTTTTCTTTATCTTTCCTTTTCTTTCTTTTTTCTTTGCTCCTTTGTTTTCTCTCTTTCCTTTCTTTATTTCTAGACCTTTTTTACATGTTACAAGTGAAATAATCTACCAGATGTTGAGTTGTTGACCTAAAATAAGCTCTTATATTTTTCTGAAAAGTTACTTGTAAGTTAGTTTTGTTTTATTTCAACTGTTCTAAAATATTTGCAGTAAAAGCTAGACTGAAAATACTTGGGAAGGTTTTGTGTTTTTGCAGTGAAACTCCGTTTCAGACGTGCAGAAAATGAGTTTTGTTCTTGTCCTCGTCTCTCAGTTGTGCGCTGATGGCGACTGGCGGTTTGGAGGGATACGCCGGCGGCGTTTTCTCAGAGTTTCATCCCGTCTCTCTGCCCAATCACATCGTCTCAGTGGCCGGCTGGGGCGTCGATGGCGACGGCAGCGAGTTCTGGATCGTCAGGAACTCCTGGGGGGAGTTCTGGGTCGGTTTATTTCAACTTCCTGATCCGACTGAAGTTTGTTCCCCAGCTTCTTCAAATCTAACTAAACTGGTGTGGGACATTTGCGTAGCAAAGATTTTCATTTGTGGATCTGTCACTTTAAAGATGTTAATGAAGAAGCTTCCAGAGGTCATCATCAATATCTTGAAAGAAAAAGCAACACAAACAAAAACCTTTGCGGCACAAACGTGGCTGAGTTGATTGACACCATATTTGTTTATGTAAATGTGAGCAGGAGGCTGGTTGACCTCTGATGACCTCTGGAAACTTTCTTAATATTAATATCTTTTAAAAAAATGGCGACATAAAATTAAATTTTTACTGCACAATCGCAGCACAAACATCTGAATCAATTTTATTCGATTTCAGTAATGTAGGGAGGCTGGTTGACCTTTTGACCTTTAAACTTTAATTAATATGTTCGAAGTAAAGGCAGCACAAACAAATTCTTTGCAGCATAAACGTAACCAAAGTTGACTGACAATATTGTCTGATTTGAAGAAGTTGGACCTCTGGACATTTATTAATATCTTTAAAATGACAGCGGCACAAAAAACAAATTTTTGCTACACAAAATGAAGCCAGTTTTCAAAAACCAGTTTTGTTTGATTTCAGTAATGTTGGGGGAAGGGACACTCGTTGACCTTCTGACCTTTAAACTTGATTATCTTTAAAGCAAATGCAGCACAAACTAAATTTTTCGCAGCACAAACGTAGCCGAGTTGAATAACACCAATATTGTCTGATTTGAAGAAGGTGGCGGGGTTGGTTGACCTTTCATGACCTCTTGAAACAACTATTACTATGTTTGAATTGTTAGCGGCACAAATGTAGCACAAATATTGTCTGGTTTGAAGAAGGTGGATGGGCGAACTTCCCTCAGGTGAAAAAAGTGCTTTTGTTGCAGCTTTGTGAAATAAACTAATTTTGATACGGCTAAAAAAAATCCTAGCAGCAAAAAACATGTTTTTTTTTACCTGACTAATTTCCATTGAGCAGATTTATTTTTGAAATGTGAAATGTTGCAGTTATTTGGTGAGTCGATGCCTGTCTGCTCTGTTCTGTCTGCCTGTGGAATGAAAAGTTGTCTGTTTTTCAGGGGGAGCGCGGCTGGGCCAGAATCGTCACCAGTTCCTACAAAGGAGGAAAAGGAAACTGGTTCAACCTCGGCATTGAGAAAAACTGTGCATACGCAGACCCTGTCGTGGCATGAAATTCAAAATGTCACTTTTAGCTTTTTAAAGAATGAATCTGTAATTTTTACAAATACTTTAGAAGTACAACAGACTATTTTTAAAAACTCAGAGGTTTACATTCACTTATTGGCAGGAATTATTTTAAATTATTTACATCTGAAGAATAATATTTTTCATGAGGCTGTTACAGTGAATGTGTTCAGTCAGAGGCGTCTACAAAACCGCTGTAACACTGACTGCTACAGGAGACCCTTGAAGAAAATCGGATGAATTATAACAATATTTAATTTCCCTCTTGGATTAATAAAGTATTGTTGAAATAACTGTTCATTGGTGTTTTTTTAGGGAAGAACTAATAAAACATAATTTAACTTCAGTGACTTTTAGGCACTGCTGGCTGCAAAGTTTTAATTTTTTGTGGATTTTCTCTAAACCTCAAAAGGTAAAAATAGAAACAGAAGTTTGATATATTTATTTTATATTTATCTACTCTTCTTGGATAAATTAATAGAGTTTATTTAAATCTGTCAGCCTCAGGACACAGATGCCATATTTAAACATTTTTCTAATTTTCTGAAAGGTTAAAGGTTAATGTTCTGATTTATAAAGTCCAAACCCGGTTCTGATGGGTTTGGGATCCATGTCACCTTCCTTACATCCTTACATCATTTCTTGAGTCCTTTATTCCTTGTCTCCTTCTGTCTGTTTTATTTCTTGTGTCCTTCCTTCTATCCTTCCTTCCTTATCTCCTTCCTTCCATTTCCTTTGTGTCCTTCCCTCTATCCTTCCCTCCTTGTCTGATTTCCTTCTATCCTTCCTTCCTTGTTTCCTTCCTTCCATACTTTCTCCATTGTCTTCCTTATTTGTGTCCTTTGTATTCTTCTTTCCTTGCGTCCTTCCTTCCTTCCTTGCATCCTTTCTTGTTTTTTCTAGATTCCCATCTCTAAAACTTTCCCACTGCATAAATATCTGCCAGAGAATCAAGGCCCTCTCTGTTTGCTGGAGTCGAGGTTCAGGATTCTGCAGTAACTGTTACGACCAGGTGGTGGCAGCATCATGCTGCGGGTCTCCAAGTTCCTTAACTTGACCTTAAAATCTGCAGTTTGATGGTTAAATCCTGGAACCAGTTTGGTGTTTCGACTGGACAATGAGCCCAGTCACACTTTCAAACTGGTTTTTGATAAACAAAAACCGGTTTTTGTTTATCAAATAAACTGGGAAGCTCTGAGCTCCACTGGTCAGTTCCCAGAAACCAATATTCAGACAAAAACATCTAAACAGAAGTATGTTGTTTTATTTAACAGATAATTATCCAAATATTAATGAGGATTTCAGCGTTTATGTGTAATTTTGGAGAAAATTCATAATTAATTTGTTTTTAATGAGTTCACTCCAAATAAACATTGATAAATAAATATTTAAAAGCTACAATTTAAACCAGACGTTTACATACACTGAATGCAAAGTGTTTTTTTTTCTCACTGTGACGTAAAATCAGAGCAAACTTCTCTTGTTTTGTTTGACTTGTTTTTATTCTCCGTCTCAAACGGGTCGATCCCGACAGCAGCCATTTTCTTCATGTATATTTTTCAAGAATGTCCATATATTTTCTCTATTTTTGTTCATCTTTGCTTTTTTCTGCGTTTGCCTACTAAGATGGCGCGGATCACTTCCAGTTCACACTAATAAATAAATCTGACATTCTCTCATTGCTGTCTGTCACATTTAGCAAATATACATTGTTTTGGTAATACTAATTTACCTAAAACAAGATAATTTTGTTCTGATTTAAGCTTGAGAAACGACAGTCGTGTTTTTGCATATGAATAAATATCTCTGTACCTGAAGCGTCTCAGGCTGCAGAAGCTGACATTTCAAGATGCATAGTCACACGTTTCACACGAGGAAACTATTTATTCCCTCAAACAGAAGGTGAGGCGAAGCTCTTGCATTTAAATTCAACATCAGCAGTTTACTTTGAGATGTCACAACAAATATATGAGAACAAATGTCTCCTGATGAGCCTGAAGTTCAACCAAACGCCTGTTTAACATGTCAAACTCCTAAACATTAAAGGTTTTATGCTTCCTTGAACAGCTTAGGTTAGGTCAGCTCTGCCTCTTTTAAGCTCCTTTCAGCTGTTTTAAGATTCTGTCACTTTAAGTCAAAATAAGTTGCTGCTGGCCACAACTACACATCTTTGAAAAGCAGAAGTAGAGCCTCCTGCACAATCAACTAGAATGCATCTGACATTTTCAGATATCCTCACTTTTTATTGTGTTTTTATTTTGCAAAGCAATAAAACCAGTTCACCAGCGAGTGTTGGAAACCAGCTTACCTGTTTACGAGTCAGTCAAATGATTGTCGCCCTACTGGATATTCAGGCCTGATGACATTCTGTAAAACACAAGAGTAGGACAGGTGTGTTCTGCAGCTTACCTGTATCCTGACTGTCGTTACAGTTTTTCATGATTAGAGACTAGAGTCTCGAGTCATTAAACCTGTAACATGTGAAACCATGACTGAAACATCGGCAGGTGCAACATAAAAGGTGTTTATCCAAATACTAGTGGGGGTGTATGAATACATTTGGGCCTGAATGCATAATTCTGACTATGTTTGTATAAAAGAAACCACCAAAATTATATTTAATTAAATAATGTATTTTATACAAGTTCAACCCTTGAAAAAAAGGTTCAAATAAGAAAAAATTTAAATCTGGTAATAGAACTATATAACATATTTTAACTCAAGTAAAAGTAAAAAAGTATTTGGTAAAAAGTCAACTCAAGTACTTAGTAACTGATCAAATTATCAATTATTTTATATTTAAAAGTTACTTAATCAGATGGACTAAAATATAAAGTTAACTAAAAACTTTGGTATTGTAAACATAAAAATTATCATTTATATAATTTAAAAAAATTATAAAATCAAGTAAAATATATATTTTTTCTCCAAATCAGTTTCTTTCAATAAGAAACTTATAAAACTTTAACAAAAACTTCAGGTGTGTGTCTGAGTCTGGTGAAGTTTTGGTGGTTAAATTATGTTTGTTCTTCATTCAGTGGGTAGAAAATCCAGAAATTTCACTCAAGTAAGAGCAGAAATACTTTATAATAAAAATACTCAAGTAAAAGTAAAAAGTACAGCGAAGTAAAAATACTCATTTTACTCAAGTAAATGTAACTAGTTACTACCCGACTCTGCAAATAAGTCATTTAGAGTTACAACCAACGATTTTAGTAATCTATAAATATATGAATAATTCAGACAATTAATCAGTTAATCGGATATAAAAAGAAATTCAGTTAACCAGTTTATGCAATATTAGAAAAGCATTCAATTCCTTTTTTACTTCAGAAAAAAGCATTTTATTGCCTAAAATACAATAATAACTGGCAACAGCAAACGTGGGAACATTTATTAGTGTTAAAAATAATAAAAGTTCTGAAACTCACCAGTAGAACCTGGAAGTTATTCCCTCAGATTTCAGTGGCTTACTGAATATTTTTGGTCTAGTTTCTAATGAAATTATCTGAGTGCATTTGAAATAAGACAAACTAAAACACAAGTGAGTTTTCAGCAAGATACAGCAGCTTGTTTTGAGTCAATTATCCCTTAATGTTGATGAAAAAGTTCTGGTTCCATTTTAGATTATTTCTCTTTTAACAAGACATTTTCTAGTGATAAAAGTGAAATAATTTACCAATAAAACTTGTACTTTTTCATCAACATTAAGGAATAATTAACTTAACTAAAGCTCTTATGTCTCCTATATCTTGCTGAAACGTTACTTGTATTTTAGTTTTATCCAGGCTCAGATATTTTCACTAGAAATTGGACCAAAAATAATTTCATTTGTAACATGGGAAAATTTTCTTTTTTTTAATTGCTAAATTAGTTGATGATTATTTCAATAATTAATCACTTCAGCCCTAAAGTCATTAAAAACCTATAATTGATTTAGCAAACAGTAGTTCCCATGATGAATGTATTTAATCAGCTTGAGTAAAAAACTGTAATATATGCAGTAAACAGCAGCTTTAAACCTTTGACCTTTGACGCAGATGTTTATCTTGCATTAAAATTAATAAAATAAAACATAAAGAAACTGATACCTCACCTAGGAGGCTTTATAATCACACTTTTCTCACACAGCTGCAGATTTAAATGTTAAATCAGTTGAGCTAAGGTGAACATTAATGCATATTAAGGCATGTTTTGTGTTTTAACTATTAAAATAAAACATTTTGCTGGACAATAAATTATTCAAAAATGTATTGCGATAAAAAATAATATTGTTTTGAGATCATTTTCAAGTAATATAATGGTAATAATGGCAGGATGCAAGAACACATTCTTTAAAAAAAAAACAATGAACTTTAAATTCTAACAAACATTTAACTCTGGAACTTAAAGACATTTTGAATATCCAAAATAAATAAAACAACAAATGAAATGATTTATGACGTCTCTGAAAATAAAACTGCAACTTGAGCCCAAAGCACCAGACTGAAGATCATTTTAAATGGAGAAAATTATAAATCAATATTGAGTTTGTTTTAATTTATTATGTGATTAATTCATTTATTGTGACATTAATGTTTTTACAGGACGATTCAAGTACACAAGGAGTTCATTGGCTGCAGGATTAGGTGTCACACCTTTCAGATTTTACATTTTAATAAAATAACTCACTACTTTGAGTTTACTTCTTACATCAAGTTCCAATAACATACCTCAAATTTTGAAGTTATTATGCAACAAAGTGTGTAGAAGTGAGAAAGAATGTGACTAGTTTTGCAAAGTACAGTTTGAAGTCTGCAGTTCAGGAACCTCTGAGATATTAAATACATTTACATTTTACAGTTCTGTTTAAATTTCTAAAATTGTAAAGATTTGGAAGCAGGAAACTTTTTATTTTCTTTCTCCTAAACATTTCTATGTTAAACTGCAAGGTGGATTCAGAGTGTAAGAGTGCAGCTACTGTATGAAGACACATTTTTATGGATTCCCCCTGAAGTCTTCAATGCGCAATCAGCTGTTAAATTCAGAAAATGCATAATTATTCCGCCGTAGTTTGGCGCTCCCACTAGAGGCGCCCCTATGCGTCGCATTTTTGTGCCACTGTCACCGTCGTTCCTCCCCAATCTTCTTCATTCAGTCATGGGAAGTTTCTCTGTTTCCCCTGCGCTGCTTCTCTTTTCATCTTCCTCACTCTGCGTGTTTTTACGGGTCAAATACGCATCTAAATAAATCGATTCTCTTCCCTATAGAAACTCCCCAAACCGACCAGTTTGTCCAGTAACTGGACACAACTACCATCAGAGGCAAAGGGGCTGCACTCATAAACAATCTGCTGCTGATTAGATTTCTCCCCTAAATCACTTAATCTCATTTGTCCCATAGCTGTTGTCTCCTTTCCATCTGCCTGTTTTCGCGGATCCTTTATTAGATTATTGTTTATTAACAGAAACATTTTCATTACAGACTCACGGTTTTTTTAAAAGCACCACTTTTACGTCAAATTGTTTAATTTAGTGTTTGCTTTCTCTCAACTCGCAGTCAAGCTCACATGTTTGAGTGTGGCCCTAACCGGAAGTTTTGTGTTCTTCCAAAGTAAAAGCCTCAACATGAAGCAAATGTCATTTTGATCACACTAGAGTGACAAACTGTATATATTTGGAATAGTATCTATATAGCTTTTGGTAATAATTGCATTTCAAGATAAAAAAAAAAGACATACTACCAACTTTTTCCAACGTTTGTAAGCTCTAATATTTTTCCATATACTAAATCTGATTGCATCAGTAATAATAGCTGTCAAAAGTTTTTTGTTTTTGTTTTTTTTCTTATCATTTTTACTTCACTTATGTTATTCAACAATAGTTTTTCACTTGCACGTACATTCTGCAAACTGTTAAAAAAAACTGTTTGAACTTGATGGAGCCTCAAATTGTTACGTTGGAATAAATTTGTTCAAAGTTGTAAGAAAATTCATATTATGAAAATAATTTTCTAGAGATTAACTTTAAGATATTTCTGTCTATTTAAAAAAGTATGCAGGCATCGTAAATCACAGATGTTCAGGAACTGCAGCCATGTAGTTGATTTATCTTTTATTATAACTGTTTTGCTTGCAACTAAATTCATTTTGAGTCTATCCATGTTAGTTTTAAAAATATAACTTTTTATGCAGATCAGTTGTAGTTTGTGTTAGTAAAATTATAATCTTCTCATACTTTTAGACCACAAGTGCAGCAAAGAATAAGGAACACTATAGAATAGTCGAGGAAATCCCCTCTGACTCCTCTGATGACGAGTATAGTGACAGCAGTGATGAGGAGTGGCTGCCAGAGAACACTAGAAATATTGGAGATACAGATGATGAGGGAGATGCAGATAGTCAGGACGCTGAAAGTTAAGATGATGAAGGACAGGATGCAGAGGGAGGTCAGCAAGATGAGGGAGCTGAGGAAAATGTCCACATGGTACCTGCTCAGAGAAATGTTCACAAGGGCCATGCCTGCACTCAACCCCGCAAATATGTCTGGAAAGTCCAAGACAATAACTTTGATGGAGACTTGCCACCTTTTCAAGGAGAAAGGAGAGTAAATGTTATGGAAGAGAATCAATTGATTTCTTTAGGTATTTGTTTCCCTTAGATCTCATTGATGGGATAGTGCATAACACCAACATGTATGCGCTGCAGAAAGGGATAGAAAATCTGGCAGTGACAAGCGAAGAAATGCTAATTTTTCGGGATCAACATGGTCATGGGGTACATTCGGTATCCTAGGACACGGATGTACTGGTCCAGTGAGGATGGCCTTCATCTTGGAATAATTGCACATGCTGTGTCTGTAAACAGATATGAGCAAATTCTGAGTTATCTGCACTTTGTAGATAACTATCCCCACCAGCCAGCAAACAGAGACAGGCTCTTCAAAATAGCACCAGCGCTAAATACATTTCAGAAAACATTCCTGACGGCAGCAAACCCTGAAGAATTTCAGTCAATCGATGAGCAAATCATTCCCTTCAAAGGC